>DWPV01001711.1:0-19547 GCA_018251915.1 Urbanus proteus proteus
AAAAAAATACATACATCCGAACATAGTACCTCCTCCTTTTCGAAGTCGGTAAAAATACCTTATACTCTACTGCAATACACTCTATTATTAAACTAACACTCAAATTAAATACATTTGCATGCAATGCAATGCATTGTACATTTATGACTTTTAAATATAAAAATACAAAGTTACTAAGGTACCTTCAAGACGTAAAAAAACGATAATAAATAATATTCACTAATAAAACGTTTTGAAAAAAAACCTGTTAATTTTATTTTTAAATCAAAGATGGCAAATCAATCAGTTTATACCATAAACTTTTATTTTAACAGATAATATTAGATATTGTACTATCCTAACAAAAGTGTGATTCTGGCCACACGAGTGATCCTCTACCCCGGCCCCAAGCCCGACCAACTGGAACCGATCGTGCATTCAGATGTTTTTTGCTCCTCCTGACTTCTCACAAGCTGAATTCTTAACGAATCCTTGTTATAGCGAACTCGCCAAGATAAACCGACAGTTGTTTGAATAACATTACGGCACAGTCCCTATCACTTGAAAAGATAAACTCGCATAACTAACAAGGTAAATTTAACTCTGATAAGGTACTGTTTATGATTCTTACTGTGTTATGCCAACAATACTCAGTCAAATAATGTAAGACAACGAACTGCATATTGTAAAACCACGCTAAGTAAAATGACTCTATCATAGATATTTATTACCGTAATATATGTATACTCCTTGTATCAAATCTTTGGGCTCACATTCGAATTATATTTTTATATTAATTTTATGATTAAAATAAAGCATTATGAATAACAAAATATAAATTAAATAAATAGGCTAATACAAAATAAAAATAAATAACGAAACACAAGCCATATTCGTTCTACATGTATTACAAGCAAATTGAGCATCTTTTCAAATAGCAGAAACTTTATCCAATATAAACACATCTTCCAAATCAAGTTATAAGCCAAAAACGATTTTGTCTGTAGCAATAAGCTCCGGAAATACTGACCGAATTTTGCGCGAACTTCTTTTGTACTCGCGCCTTTCTCATAAAAGTTTTCGTACGTCTGAATATTTGTGTAACTTGTTCGACTCAAATAACCAGAAAGGTTATTTTAATCAAATAAAGGGTTCGCTATTGAACGCCTCTATTGTCACTGATCCGAAGTTTAAATAGAAAGTATGGAAACAAACAGATTAAGAACATCCATTTTACTAACTTAGGTAGAGTACTTATGGAATGACTCTATGTACTTTTGCAGCTTATAATGCATACCGTAACCACTACAAGTTAATTATTTATTGAGAATTTGTTTAGTATCTCGTCATACTGGATTTAGGGTTATGTACCTTAATGACCATGGGCTACAGTGGCAACTCTATTAGGTGAAAAGCACGCTCGTTCGCTAATTGTATATTGTAAAGAAGCGCTGAGGTTGGTGTCTAGTTACCTACACTATGTAGGTAACATCATATTTTTTTCTTATCACGTCTAAGGTCTTAACTATGTGTGCATATCACATATGAGTAGAAAAATACCTTTTATTTATCGGTAAGCGTAATCTAAACGTGAATTTTATGTTTTTGAAAAGTCATAAAGCCTTTAGAATTATTAAAAACCGCATAAAGCAAACAAAAGCTCTTGTAAAGCAAATTGCCAAATGATTTATTATAATTGTATTATTTCCAAGACCCATAAAACACGGTAGAAATTTTAATATGGTGCGTTTTATGTCGTCGCGTGAACAGAGAATTCTTGTTACTGCTAATGATGGCAAATTGTCCCCATTTAGCCTATAGATGCCCGGAAAGAATTCGGGAATAGCTTTCCCTCGCAAATTAAATATTTATTAGGATATGGAAATGTGCTTAATATACGGAAAATGAGTTTGACCTATTCATAATAGCAGTCCATTTTGAGTACCGACTTCATAATCTGTTCATTAAGATGTATAGATTATTTATGCTAGAGTAAAAACGTTTAAAACGTAAATAGATTACAGAGGATATTAAAAATGGCTTTTCTATAATGTATTCTGTTTGACTTTACAGTTAAAGTAATAGATGCCTATGCATAATGATCGCAAACCATTCAATGTTCTACGAAGTAATTACAGACATAATCATTAAATACAAAAAAGGACGGCGTATAATTTAAAAAGGTTATAAAATACAAAATTGTATATATTAATTGTTTTTGTTTCAACAATTACTCAGATTTTATAATTTCAGCCAGGTTTTAAATTTTTAATTAATAGGTAATTATAACTTTTTTGGAAAAGCTTCGTACAGATTATAAAATAATCTAAATAACTAGGTACTAGCTTCGCATTTCGTTATAAAATATATTTTGCTTCAGTTCGTTTAATCGCAATATTAATGTAAGTCTTTCAGCAAAAGCAGTTTAGTAATTATGTACTTAATTATCAACTGCCAATCACAAATTACTATGCTTTTGCGACTGACAGATTTGTAATGAAATATGAAATATAGGAACGTAATTAATGTTTACAATTAATATATTTATGTAGAATAAAATTAATTGCTTATAGTTAGTAATATTTCTAGTTGTAGTAAAAGACATATGTCAGCTCACATATCTTTTACTACAACAAAGTTTGTTTTGTGATAATGCATGATATCACAACGTGTCTAAAATGTCTAATTAGGACAGTAACACCGTCAAAGAAGTGTTCAATAACAATATTGATTATTATACAACTGTTAATTGATTTAAAAATACTTATAGGTATGACGGGTAATATTTTTTTTAAAACAAATGATAGTAGGTACAGTCAGGTACCTATATAAATATAAAAATGCGCATATATAAATAGTACACATAGATACTAACATACATTTTACTCACGTAGGTACTATTTGTTTGAGTGTGTACAGTGTGTGTGAAAAACAATAAAATAATACTTATACATATACTCTTAACACAATGATTAATACACCCGTCAGTGTAAACATATATAAATAAAAAAATTAGTATCGTTGACTAACGAGTACCTTCAACGTAGTGTAACAACTATTATTGAATGAGTAGCATGACTCACCTCGATGATGCCTCACGCGATGGTGTGAAACCGGCCGGCAGCAGGGTTGCTCCTGGAAAGCAGTCCAAGAGTCCGCAAGCGCCGCCGCCACCACGGCCCACAGCATCCCCGCAATCCATTGCCAACCGGCCATCCCGACAGTTCTACCAAACTACCGGCACATTCACCTGGCACTAAACTCCGGCACTGAATCCAACTACATTAACGCTGACTCCCATACAATGCGACCGACTACCACGTTAAGTCAACAAACAATTCGGGAAACTTCAACAATGTTTATCTGTTTACATTACGCACCTAAATCGAGTCTTACAGAGATTACGCTTCCGTTCGAATCATTCGAGTTGAACGGACTTTTGGCTATTAATCACCGTAGTCGCGTCGCGGCCTTGTTATCTCATGTCGGGTTATAATCTGTTCGTGAGGGTTTACTTTGTTCGGATCGCGTGATTTATTAGTTGGGAGAGTAACGTCGCGATGTTCGCGTCGTGTCGGGCGAGTGCCGTGACGTGCGCGCCCACCATCGTCATGAGGAGAACTGAGTGAAACTGGCTCGCTACTAGACGGACCGCCGGAATACGCGAGAGACAACGACTCCGCCGAAGCTCGCTTTACTCCCTGACATGAATCCTTTGCGTTAGACAAGGAGAGCGCCCGAAATGGCTCTCAACTCGACGAATAAGGAAGCTCGCCCGCTTTATTCGTTTAAGGAAAAGTTGTAAGTTAAAAAGTTTTGATAATTTCGCCGATCTGGAGCCGCTTCGAATTCGTATGGGGGAGATTGACTACGCAGTGACCCTCGGTGTCGTTACGAACATATTGTAATAAGGGGGATTCTTCATGAACCGTAGTAAATTCACCTAATTTATGTTTTCGTTAGGATACACACGAAAAAAGTTTTATGTTTGTAAGCACGCGAAAGGAAGTTGCCAGTTTATTTTTTGTATGTTTATTAATAAGTAGCCTAGTAAGTATTAGTCACGTCAGGTCGGACATGTGTGCGTAATAAATTATCGAGGGAATTCTAAACAAGCCGTTGCTACGTCATCACTGAAATAACCCCGTCTAATTTATAAGTGTGCTGGGGCAATTTAATTTGGTGTGTCGACAAGATAATAGGTAGGTACTTAATGATCACCTAAATAGTAGCAATTACGTTATTTACAAGCGACTTTAACAAGCTGCCGTCGTAAACAAAAACAGCCGTTATTCAACGATGCTACACGCTATTTAATAAAGTTGTACAAAGTCTAGGGTTACTAAAAAGTTCAGTTTTGTTCTTTACTGACTTGTAAAAACAAGTATCTTTATAACCATATACAGATTATGAAGTAGAACATCGTCACCTACACATTACAGTTCTACTACGGTAGACTTCAAACAGCTTTGAAAATATTTTTATAAAGAACTCCTGTGGCAAAAAATATAATTCCTTTAAAAATAAATTACCACATCTGATTACTTGAACTGTGTATAATAAGCAAAATTGCTTTGACGATTTCTGATAACTGGTTTCTTATTCATGACGATGCAGATGACAACATCGCAGAAACATTTCTTAATAAAAACTTTAAACGTTGTTACAGTCCCAATATAATTTTGTATTATGCACATATAACGGTTTTAATTAACTACAATCGTTTAAATATTATTAATAGATTAAAACAGCATAGTCAAAAGGCAAAGGTGGTAGAACCCTTTGTAATTCGACACCAGCGGCACCACCGCCACACCTATTTCTGCCTTATAGCCGCAGTGTAGCGCTGCTGTGTTCTGGTCTGAAGGGTGTGGTTAGGAAGCCATACTTATCCGAGGCGTTCCAACTCAGTCCTTAAGGGTAGCAACGCCTCTATGGTCAACTTCAGGTAGGACCTTGATCTTATCTGGGTTTGACTACAGGTGTCTATAAGCGACAGTGACCAGTTACCATCAGGTGGACTGCATGTTCGATTGTTACTTCGATCATATAAAAACAAAAAATATAATCCCATTTTGTAAATTAAAAATTATCATAATGTACGAATATTATTATGTAGGTCCAAATTTTGTATACATTTCTAAAATATTTTTATAGCTCCGAAAGGGCAAACGAGCGCGCAGTCTACTTGATGTTATGTTAAGTAGTCATTATATCACATAGAGAACCGGCCAAAAATAGCCTGAATGCACTATTTTTGCTGAAAATTGTGAAGACTAGAGGTTTTTTTCATAGAAAATGCGAATAGGAACGCTATAGAATGTTAGGTAGATATTATGGTCGTTCCTTGGATGCCTGAAAAGCTAATTGTGAATTGAAATTTTTGAAGCTGGTATCAAGCAATTCCAGAGACTAGAATAATATGTTACATATATCCTCTATAGACCTTATACACTTGTAAGGCCTCCAACGAAGTTTAATGACTAAAATCCAATGATAACAACCGGGTCCGACGGCCTAACGTGCCCTCTAATTCACACATGAAAATTTGCAATTAGCATTCACCCATCCATTCATTCATTGTTTTTGGTGTATTAGGTACTCTAGAAAAAACCTGTAATAACTATTACCGGATATTTTAAAAACTGTCAAATCCCTCTCATAAACATATTAGTATATTTAAACTGTAGGTACATACATACAATATCTATACAATATAGATGATATCTATTGACATTGAAAATAGATGGTCAAGTTAATGTCGCTCTCGTTTCATTTTTCGTTCCGTATTCTATTTTATATGTAGGTATTGATAACAGAATATAACCTTCTTTATCAATATAGACGTAATATCTGTAATGTTTATTATAAAAAGTCCAAATATTTTAGTATCTTTCTGTACATTATTTAATTTTCGGTAACTAAGAATGAACCTATGATATGTTTAAATTAAGAAATAACTACAACATTTCGAGACAATACATCTCATACAACATTGAAGGAATGCAGCGTCAGAGTTTTATGTGAAACCGAGATCTCTGTAGAACGAGTTTCGCAATAAGGTCGGCTCTACCATGTAGAGTTCAACCACACGAAAATACATATACCTGATCTACCATTAGTATCCTATACTGGTCATGATGTATTTATGGTGGCACTTTTGTGGTTCGAAGGTAGATAGTCTACCACAGGGAGTCATCGCATGGCCAATAAATGTAAAATTAGCAAAGGTAGCTCTGGCATTGCATTCACTGTTGACATATTTGTCTGACAATGTGACAATTTTCTAAACTTGTTTTTAAAGGTAAAGATATGGACCTGTACTATTTTAAAAGCTTTTTCTTCCTCTTAATTGTGTGACAATTTGATAAACTGGTTTATAAAAGGTAAAGATATGGGGCGTGTACTATTTTTAAAGCTTTTCCTTCCTCTTGCTACATTGCCAATTCGACCATTGCATCTGTTATCAAAGAAGAATGATCTGTTTCATTTTAAACATACAAACATACTTTCAAGATATTAATTAAATGGCACTGGAACGGTTAGGGAGAAGAAATATCCAAATCGATACATAACTTTATAAATGTCAAATTGAGAAACCTCTATTTTGGGGCAGTTGAAGATAAGTATTGTGGAAGATTCATAAATGTTGCGTTTTTCCAGTTTCGGTACAGAACACTAAAACCAAATGAGTTCAACTCGTTATTGCACGCCGCGCGATCTTGGCATGATGAGCGGATAACAACACTTTTACTAAATTTATTTTTCCCTCTTAAATATGAACGATCTGGTAAGCAGATACGAATAATAAACATTACTTGAATATTCAAAGTTTTAATTAATCGTACACTTACAGTTTAATTCCATTCGGTAACATATATTATAGTGATATTGTAAGAACACTTAGTTCTTCATTTAGCATTATTAATATTAAAATTAAAATAAACAAGTTTTTGCTAGAAGAACATGAAATAGGTACAATGCCCATTCACAATCCTCTCCATTTAAAAATATGTAATGAAATTAAATAGGTAGCATAAAATAAAATTTACCTTCGTCAAATTGTAAACTTTAAAAACAAATTATAAAATAGTAGCTAAAAAATTTGCAAACGCAGAATATAATCATAATATTCCTTTAACTCCCTAAGGGATGAAAAATATAAAATTCCTTTCATAGTTTGTGTTTACATCATAATATGATTATTACCTATTTTCTTTTCATATTTTTATCGTAGACTTAACATGTTATATGCACTTAAAGTTGTGAAAATAAACACTAAAATAATTCATTACTTAAAGATCACAAGGAGGAGTGTTAGAGTAGATAGCAGTCTTACTTTATTACCCCATATGGTCATGCAGAGTAGAAACAGCCTTTACGAGCAGCAGAGATGCTGCCAAGGCGCTGGCTATACGATCGTAAACGGAAACATAGCTTTACTACAAATGAACCATCCTTCCTGTCTAGCCTTTGTCTTGTAATGTCCTTTATAGCTTTAAAGGTTGTAAATTTGCTAAAAATATTGCAGGAAGACCACCGATGGTAAGCTTTATGACCGGTCCACGTCGATTCCAGTCCAGCGATTCGATGTTTGTTAAACCTTATGAAATCTTGAATTTTATCTAATTTCATTCATCAGCCTTTTTAGGACCTTTGTTGGTCTTGGACCTAAGCGAGAATCTATCGATGTGATCATGAAGGACTTGCCCACAACCCTTATTTTATATTCGTCAATATTTTTACGTCAGTTTTTTTTTTTATGGGTACAAAGTGGTTTTAGACAGATAAATTGTATATGGAGCAAATTTTTTTGTCGACCACATTCAAACCACAACCATTTTGAGGACTAGTTCCGTGCCGGTATATGCCTATGGTATTTATGCTTAGATAAAAACCGGTTAGAAAGGTACCTATAATGTACCGAGGACTTAATTATACATAAACTTATTAATAATAAAAAATATAAGTTTTAAAGAAAAGATATTGCTTAGTTAAAAAAACAATAAGGTGAATTGCCACACAGTTGCTACACGTTAATAAGATGAAAGAGATCTCGCGCCGCGGTCCATTTTCATCAGTTCCTCAAGTTTTTCAATAAAAACTTTCGATGGTATGCAATTTACATACGGTACGGATCCATTTATTTCCCAAAAGATTTCAAATAAGGCGGTGAAGGTTTTTTGTCATCTAAAGAAAGATTACACTGTCAACAATATAAGTATAACTTTTCGAATCCTTATTCGTTTAGTTGCCGCTGTCGTCGACAACCCATTCTTGTTCCATTGCTGGGAAAGGATCTTCTCTCAAAGTTTGTATGCTCGGGTCATAGTCCATTGCTTTAGCCATGTCATTATTGCCTACTGATACACTATTGGTAGACTTCCCACTCCTTTGAACTTACATCTAAGTTTCCTCACGAAGTTCTCCTTCGCCGTATAAGCAAGTAATAAATAATTTGTATAATTATTTTTTTAAAATTCAGCAATGTATGACTTGCGTTAAAACCTGTGATCTCGATTGAAAGACCGAATTTTTCAATACTAGGCTACCACTGCTTGCATATGTAAGTATACACAATACCTATAACGAAAATGCAAATAATTCTTTTTTGTCTGTCTGTATGTTTTGCTGAGCTAATCTTCTAAACAGCTGGACTGATTTTGACGAGACTTTCACAAGAAGATAGCTGAAAGTCTAAGGCGTAACATAGGCCACTATAATTTTTGAAAATTCCATTAGCGCGCGCTCCACGCCATGCGTGCGTCGTCGCGGGAGAGTGGGATGACATTTTTGTTTAAACATGTATTCTTTTTTAGTTTTTAAACGCGGGGGAAAACGCGGGGATCAGCTAGTATTTAAAACTTGTATGTGCGAATATGTTAGTTAATGTTAATGAAACGTTATGTTTGATGTTCATAGCTCCTAGACTGTTTACGTTATTCTTGCGAATACGCCTTCCTTGCTTATTCGTGTGCACATCAAACATCTCGGTGTTGCAGTTCTAGCCGGTTTAGTGCTAGGCTAGTACAATAATTCCGGCATAAAACAAAATAACACGCACATTGGGCCATAAAGACAGGTTGTCTACTTTGGAGAAAATATTTCGGGACATGTTAATTGCAAGGAATAATATTATTGATATAGCAATCGAGAATGCAGCTCACCTTATGATAAGAAGCAACTACGACTATGGACATCTGTAATCAACCTCAAATTAAATATCTACTACCTGAGAACGGTAACAGTTGCGGCGCTACCCCCGAGTCTCTTTAATGTCTAATTATCTTCATATAGACATTTTACCATATTTCTTTGTTTATAAATATTTGTTGAACATAAAACCGAATCTGCCAATCAAAATCAATCAACCTCAAAATAATGTTATAAGCTTAAAATTATTTATTATTTTCAGGACAGTCTAACAATAAACGAAAAGCATGGTAACTGTATCGTAAAGCGCGCAATATAAATGGAGAATAAAGTTGCGCGGAGCTTAATACATTCAATTTGTTTTCAGCGACGGTTCAGCGCCGTCCGGCCATCATTGTGCAGCAATAAACAATGCAGCAATGATCTGCGCTTGTTTACTGTGATACTAGTACTGACCAGCTCTGATTGACCTGTTAATTAAAGATCTCTAAAATAAAAGAAGTCCATATATATAGCTCTTCGTATTCGTCTCAATTTTTGATTTTAAAAAATCAACAATGTTTAGCGCTGCTGTGTTCTAGTTTCATAAGTATGGTAAGAGAGTAATATTTATTCAAGACGTCTCAGCTTCGTCTTATGGGTAGCAACACATCTTTGACTCATCAAGTAGGACTCTAATCATATTTAAGGTCGATTACAGATGGGTGGCAGTGAGTACTAGCCGTCAGGCGGACTTGTTCTTTATTATAAAAAAAAACATCGAAATAACTTTACCTTCTGATTTCATTTCCACTGTCTTTTATCAGGACTTACGACATTTTTATGTAATAGTTTAAATACTAGACTACGTAACCGGAAATTTCATTTATATTGTTATGGTTCTGAAAATCTTTAGTACGAATATTTTATCAAATATTGGCCTGTTATTACTGTAAAAAATTGGTACCTATTTCATTAGTCCTCAGGTATTTACTTTTAAATTTATGTTTTTATTAGTTACTACGACGCCGTTCAAATCTATTACGTATTTTGTCACTAACCCATTCCTACCCCACTGTTGGGCACATGTCTCATCGTCAGTCCTTAGTCAGTCTTTAGTCCACTGTTCTGGTCAAGTGCGAATTGGTACACTTTTCAGGCGCTTGAGACCTGTTTTATAAAGAATACTTAAGCATCAATGGACATAATTATATAAAAGGATTAAGAAATAAAATCGAAGAACCTACTGTTTCCTATTAGCGAAATAATCACTGTAAAGTTCATAACTTCTTTAATCTTGTTGTACTTAAACTTACAGTCTTAACAAAACGGAATTAAGAGAGTTTAGCTGAAACTTTTAGGTCTGTCTACTGTCTTGAGTTAAGTACAAAATATATAAGTAGGAAAGTATTGAGTCGTGTTTGTAACTACTTAATACAACTTTACGATTTGATTAACTAATTTTGCGCTAGGATAAACATATTATAATAATTTTGGTATCTTTGTCCCCGTTTTACAATAATGTTATACCTACATATAAAATACGCAATATTATAATTCATGAAATAAGTCCGAGAGCAATACTATTTAAACCCAAACAAGCATAAATAATAAGTTGTTAAAAAATTGCTTAACAATTTCAACTGAAAAAGAGGAAGAACAAATACTATCAATGAATATCAAAATAAGCATATTAAATATTATTCAATAAGTATTTAATTCAGCAAAACTTTACTGAAAAAGCCTTTTGTGTGCATATCTCAAATTAAAATACAGAAATGAATTTGTAGACTTTAGCCTTTTTGTACCTAACAGTGTATATTACAGTATCCGTTATAAATTTAAAACAGTTATATTTGAAGATGCTATGCTAGAAATAAACAACACCATTGTAAGTGTTTTAGCCTGAGCTGGGATACATCAATCACTCGGGATGTGCAACGTGTTTTTTCATGACAGACGCTCGTAGGCGTGTCTGGTCTACGACATCGGGTGCTTACGCGGCCTCGAGAGGGGAGGGGCAGCGGATAATTGATGAAGTCGACGTGAGACCCCGCCAAGGATAATCCACCTTCGACATGAAACTTTATCTCCTGGGTCGTATTTTATGGTAACGCACGGATTACTTCTTACTGTTTAATTAAAGATTACGTGCCGTTTCTATCACGATCGCTATAGCATTGATTGATTGTAAAGCGTAAAAAAACGGTGGTTGACGGCTCATAATTATATTACCTATGAGGCAACCAACTTAGACCTCGGGAGTAACAACGCATCTGTGATTGATTTCAGATTTATAAAACAACTGTTCTATATGAAGTTGCTTATAGAGGACAATTCGCATCAATGGCTTTAATGAAATCCTAATACTTACCTTGACATGTATAAGGACAGTTAATTTGTAATAAGCATCTATTTATTTATGCAGAACCTATTAAAACTTATGTCATGCAGTGCTAAGCAGAAATTAAGTCAATTTTAATTTTACTTTATTTAAACTCTGAAATAATGTGTAGCAAAGGTTTAAAATATCCCTTTAGAGACACTTAACTTGCAAATCCTGCGATTAGATTAAGAATAATGAAATTACGAAACCGAGCTGCGATCCTAGCTAATGTGACAGAGGTGCTTCGTTTAACAATATTTACATGACTAATGCGCCTGGTTTTACATAAAAGTGTAAAGTGTGAACTTGGCGCTCAGCGTTGTGGTTCAATTTGTATGATGATGTGGTTTCCAAGTATTTCATGTGTTTTTATTTTATTGCCTTGTCATGTAGTATCGTCTAAGTTATTTTTTTCTATTGAGAGAAGAGAATGTGGAAAGATGTTTAGTTGGTTTATAAAAACTATTTCGTTAAGAAAATAATTGTTGGTTGCTAGGTAACTTTTTTGTTTTTTCTCTATAATACCATATCGTTTCGTACTTCTTAAAATAAAATAGAAATAATAAGCGACTAAAGTACACAACAATATACCTCGCAATAAATGCATATGTTGGTAAAATTCGTGAAACACTGAAAGATTTATTTTTCTTTTTATTCGCTACAATTTTTTTTATTTCTTTTTATATCGCTGTAACATCACAATTTGCATTAGTATGAGGAATTTGAAGGAATCTGCTGTTTGTTTGATCAGATAATTCAAAAAAAACTATACATCGACGTGAACAATGAGTTACGATTTCCCATAAAAGTGTAAAGCTGAACTTAGGCGCACAGCGAAGTGGTCCAATTTCCATGTTTTATGCAACAGTCGCGGACAGTGCATCGCGTACCTTTGAAAATTTTATACCCTATCCCCGCAAATCGGACCTCGCTGCATTTTATGAAACTGTGTTACGTGTTTTTCGGATTTGTACTAGTCTATTTTGCGGAAAGCGAGCTTAACGATATGTCCACGTAGCATTTTGTTTGGTACATAAACTCTTATGACAAAAATAGTTGTAATAAATACTTATTATGGATTTTGTGATTGGTTTACCTTATTTCCTTCAATCATTTTGTTATTTCCCTGATAAAAGTTCTTTGAATATTTCAATTATGTAATAAAGAAACAACATTTACCTACCTATTGTTCCATATGTACCTATCGGTATACTGTAATATTTCAATACTGTAATATTGGCTCAATTCGCTTATAATTTGCCAAGATAATCACTATCTCCCACAGATAAATGCGTTTTAAATTAAATATTTTTTGAAGTAGGTACAAAAACTAAAAGTGAACAACTGTAACACTTGACTTTTATACGTTGTGGTGTCGAGTTACGTCCATGTTTTTGTTTTACACGATGTCGGTAATCGTCGGATGTGAGCGGCAGAAACAACCAACTTTTAGAGAGAAGCCATCGGTTGAATGCTGCACTAGCTAAATTGCATTGTTCCTTTTATTGCAAGTGCGGATGGCAGAGCTCCCACAGGAATTATTTACTATGTAACAGCACATGCATTTTATTTTCATCGTTGATTTCCGTGTGTGAAATCTTTCATTTTATTCATCGGACACGGCGATACGTTTACAATTTGTAGAGTTTATTGCATTTTGCAATCCGTTTTAACGGACTGCTTCAGAAGGAAGTGTTTTTCAAGTGTTTGTATAAGTATCTATGTACTTGTCTTTGCTATGCCTTACAGCCAGTGCCGGCTTATAGAGGGCGCCACTCGCTAGGCTCGAAGGGATGCCATGAGCGCCAACGCATGTTTAAAATAACGGAATATCTTTCACTTTTTGGGGTTTAAGCGCGCAAATGAGAGACTTGCCCGGAGCGCACAAATGTTTGACTAACTTGGGGCGCCAAATGAGTGGATGAGATGGATGAGGACTTGCATAAGACGCCTAAAAACTGTTTTTGACATATAGGGTATTTTTGGATTCGTTTCATCTACAGGAGTACTATAGGTTATATAATTTAAGAAGGATTAATTGTTTAAACTTAAAAATATCATAGACAAAGTTATCGCTGCGAGAAAAACATTAAAAATATAATTTATAATTACCGCAAAAGAACGTGTCCTTTCCTTGGCCGATTAATTATATTTAAACTGTCGGTATTTTTTATAATAATTTATTTCGTTTAAGTGCCTAGAGATCATATTAATATAATAATGTAGCCCGGATGTATACCACCAACGGACATCTTTAATCAATTCCAAATAGAACACTACCGCGTTGAATATTATTAATATCTTATTTAAGCAAGTCTGTCTTATATCGCCCTATTAACAGGAGTCAAACCAGAAACACTTCTACTACATTTGTTTAAAACTTGAAACATTTTAGTTTAAATAAACGTCCTAAAACATGGAAAACTCCATGGTGTCTTGTCTACTTAGTTAATATGATAACTGTTTTGTTTTTGTGTGTAATCTATCTATGAATAATAATGTTGTACGTAGAGGATATAAACTTTTAAACAATTAAACCAAAAGCTACTTTAAGCTGCAAAGTCTATTGGTATATAAACCATTTCGAAAGCGCATTAGTGTAAAAAATTGGCTGCAGCAACCATATTTTACTTTAATTCTAGCTATGAACCTCTGGACCACTTTTTGGAGTGAATTTGTAGATTTTGGCAATAAAATAATTCAAAGTATTTAGTTCGATTTCGTTTATAGTATCCACCTTAATATTAATGGCCAAGTATTACACACACGCATTCTACACTCATAGCCCCACACTAGGATTTTCTCCTGTATCGTGGATACCATGGACACACAAAGACGAATACACAAACATCCAGACCCAGAACAGATATCCAAAATCATCATTCGGATATCTGTCTAGCCGGAATCGAACCCAGAACCCATTACGCGTCAGACCGGAATGGTGGCCACTCCGCCACGCGGGTCGTCCCATTACAATATTATCTTGAGGTAAGTAATAGAATATTATTATAGTATACCTATACACTTACATTGTAACATGATGACCCATTACAAAAAGAGTAGTGTAACTTTTTCGTTTACTTTGGGGCTCGGTCAAAAATTTCAATTTTTAAAAGGGCTCCGCCAGCAAAAAAGTTTGAGAACCACTGCAGTAGACATAATATTGGACTGACACGCAGAGGGTTTCTGGTGTAACCTCGGCTAGACAATATCTAAATAATGACTTTTGATTCCCTTTTTGCGTACCTATAAGTATTTGACTTCATTACATTTAGGGTAAAGGCGCACACAATTTTATTTAGCGCTATGAAAGATTGTTATTATTATTTACTAGCTGATACTCGCGACTTCGTACTCGCAGGCTACTTATAAAAAATATAGATAATTGATAATAAGACTACATTAGTAGGCCACATTCGATAAAAACCTTCCTCTTGAATCAATATATCTATTGATCAACCGCATACAATCCATTGCGTAGTTTGAAAGACCTAAACATACAGTCGGCGGAAAGGGATTATGTTTTAAACCCTCAGATAAATAAAGTAGGTAGATCTATCATTCCTAACAGAAAAATGTAGCCTTTTTTTAAATGGTCTGGTTATAAAGGTGATTATGTGAGCGTAAATAAACTCTAGGAACTGTCAAGAAACCACGCTAGTTTTGTGTGTGTGTGTGCGTCTAAATACATGAAAGTAGCGTAGTTTTTTGGCTTCACTCAAATACAAGGCAGTGAGTAATCTACCTATTTTATTTATCTGAGTTTTAACCATGTAGAGATTCAGCTTTAATCTGTAGTAGCTTCCTATTTCAAGTTGGACGAAGTATGTTACAAATACATGTACAATGTAACAGTATAACATGTTCACTTAACTTCGAAGAACGTGTAAAAGAAATCCGCTCAGTGGCACTTTGATCATCATAAGTAAGAGCGGGTAACTGCCAAGGAGTTGTGTATCAGTAATGAGGATGTAACGCCCCGAGCTCTCCTAGGTGGGCGATACATCGTTTATGCAACACGATGGAACAGGCTTCGTCTGCATTAATAAGAACACGGTCTTAACTCAGTGACCTCCTTACTAATACAGTAATGACGAGACAAGGTTGAATATACACATGACTGATGACATTATCAACAGACACTGCTGGGTAAAGCTGTATAAAGCGAACGTTTTGGTCCTCGGGAGTCTGTGATAGGATTCGGGTGGAGACTTCGATATGGAGTGTTACAGATGGTTTATAGGCGGCACCATAGATATATTATCCTACTGACGATGTCTATGGGCGGCACGGATAACGGTTAAACCAAAAATAAAATCCACCTTATATCCGAAAGGTCGAGTCTACCTGTAACAAAATAAATTTTTGATGATGTTTGTAAATATTAGAAGTTTTTGGTAACATAAAGATTTATGAACTGTAATTTTACTATGACTTTAATTGTACCAATTTAATGTAGCTATTAAACTTGCTAAATACTAAATAGCACTACAACCATTGACTTCGAAACATTTTACTTTAAAGTTTAAATAACATTTGAAAAGGAAATTAACGGCGCGAAAGTTTTAAATCGATATCTTAACTATAAAATGATATCACATAATAGGTATATTGCAAAGTTCGATGAATAAAGTTTTAAATCAGTTTTGCGAATCGAGTCTGTTATTTAAGATTTTTGATAACATAAATACGTAAGTGTCGCTATTCAATAAGATAATTATGTTTATTCATTTAAATGTTTATTCATTAATTGGTTATGTGTATTTATGTGTGTGTAGTACCTAGGTACTTAGAAGTTTTTATTTATCTTGTCTTATTAGTTGATGTGTGGGCCCAATCTTGCAACATAATTTTAGAATTTAGGCCTGTCAACCACAATAAATAGCTTTATATTTTGCTCAGATAGGTAGATTAGCTTAGTGAATTCGCTTAACATCCAATATGGCGCACCACAAGAGGTAAACCAATAATCATTTGACGTTACTTAAAAACAAAGTTAAAAAAAATATTTTCAATATCAAATGAAAAACGTAAATTAGGTAATGGGATTGAGATACTTTTTCCTATATGTAACTATATGAAGCTGTCTTATAATTTATTGTAAGAAATATAATTATATTTCACTGTACCTAAGTACATTGTTATATCTAAACAGCTCAGCTCACTATTAATATTCTTGCCTTCAAAAATGCCTGTTACGCTTGAACTAGTAATTTCCTACGTGTCACTGACAAACACCGGCGTGACGTCGGCGTTGTTGAATTTATAGCAAAATGCTAATATTTTATCAGTAAAACTCAGTAAAACTCACGAATTCTATTCATGGGAATTTTAAAGAACAGTTTCAATCCGTCATTTTCGAAATTATGTTGTGTAAGAGGCAATAATCTCGTAGAAACATATATCACTCTGTGTTTTGGCGAAATTAAACTTTAAAGTTTCCATTCATCATTGGAATTATATTTAAATAGGTAAAAGGTAAATTAAGAACATTTTCATAATCCATAAAACATCTTAAGATCCTTTCATATTAGTTTCAGAGCATAGCGGTACCATTCTAAATTCTATTCTTATTTTATACGGAGAATGCCTGCCGCAATAATGCAATCCGAATCTATCAATACAAATAAATAAAATATAAGTGTCTGTTTGTGATTTCAAAATTATTTTTTTTTTTCTCGATGCATATGAAAGTATACACGATACCTATAACGAAAAAGCAATTAAAAAAATGTTTGTCTGTCTGTCTGTTTGGCTGAGCTAATCTTCTAAACGACTGGACAGATTTTGACGGGACTTTCACTGGAGTATAGCTGAAGGTCTAAGGCGTAACATAGGCTACTTTAATTTTTGAAAAATCCATTAGCGCGCGCTACGCGCATGCGCGCGCCATCGCGGGAGTGCGGGATAATATTTATGTTCAAATATGTATTCCTTTTTACTTTTTAAACGCGGGTGAAACCGCGGGGTAACGTAACCGGGTGACGCTCCGACGACGTCGAAGTTAGATGTCTTTTAAATAAAAACGCGTTGCCCATAGGTAAGTAGGTATATCTGCCTATAGATACCTTCATAGCCTGATACATAAAACTAAAAACAATATGGCCGAAAATAAAAACAAAATAGTACATCCCCGGATCATAAACACATCTCGGCTAAACCTTTAACGAAGCCGACGTCACGATCGGATTGTCTCTAATCTTAAAGGACACGGACGGACAGTATGATTTTTTGTTTTATTAGGTATCGATGAAGCAACTAACTAACGTTCGTGTTTTAATTGTAATTTTATTGTACAGTTGATATACCTACCAAGTAAGTGCACCTAGGTATAAGTAAATTACATCCTAGTTTCATGTCGGTGAAGATAATCATCGTTCAAAGACCTAAGCGCCTGAGAGTTCTTTAAAAAAGTTCTAAAGATTTCGTGAAGGCTAAATCGCACTTTGCCTTTTGTCAATTAGATAGGTACCAGTCTATCGACTGTTTATGTCCTAATCCGATCTCATTTCGAGAGGATAAGCGAGCCTAACAGTAACCAGCAATAGGTGGTAGATAATAGGTGGTGGTAAACGAATCGTAGATACAATACCAACTCGCCATGTAGGTTTCCGAGTGACAAAATTTCTATTCTGAATCATTGAGTGTACCTAGTACAGACATAGGTATATGTTCCTATATAGATAGATCCCGCAAGTGTAGATATGTAGGTACTTAGCGTGCCAAAAACATATTTTATATTTAGGTAATAATAATTGTAGGAATTCAACAAAACGGTTGTTCTAAAAAATAAAAAGATACTTAATGGAAAAATTTGCTTTCATTTGCAAGTAAGTGTGTTTTAAAATGATATTTAATCAAAGATGCTATTATACAGGAATTTAACTGAAAAAATTACACGCTTGATTTCATACAAATAACGATAGATGCGTAATCTATTGAAATATATGTCTGCGGTGTACCTATACCTAGATACTTACATCTGTATAGGTCCCTATAAAGTACACGTAGGTAAGTGTTAGTCTTCGAGAAGGTATAAATAACATTATTTTATCACGTACCTGCACCATAGGAAGTGGTAGTTTATCATAAGGGATACGTGACTCAAGCCTCTGCGATTACGCAATTATTATGGGCCGTATTTATTCGGTTGTGTTCCGGCCCCGAGGCGTCGCAGGCGCATTCTTACACGCCATACTTGTATGAATAAATGGAAAGATGCATATGTTCTCTGCATATTCATGAAGTAGTTTTTTACCGATAATTAAATAGTATTTAGCGATAAATTACTATAATTAGATTGATAGGGAATTATGTTTATTCTATTTTAGGTGTAGGTATTGTTAAGGCATAGTTCACCGTTAATAAGTTCCTACCTATAGGTACTTGTCTACCTATTAAACGCAAGTTGTAATTTCTACCTAATAAACAGCAGTGTTAAGCATTGTTGTGTTTTGATCGAAGGTGTCCTAAGAAAGACACTCTGAGGTACCTAGGTGGCATGGCATTTGGAGTTTGTCGTCAGGGATGTAACAATGTACCTACCTATGTGAGTGAGCGCAGGTCTCTGGTCAGGTCAAAAATATCAAAATGCGAGCAAAATTCCAAAGAATTTCGCTTTAATACAGTCTGTGTTAAGTAGGTACTACTTAATGAATTTATAATTTGGGGCGTTGAGGAAGAATTAGAGATCGGGATAGCCTCGGGAATGAATTTAAATAAAACAAAACATATTGGGAAACCGCACGAGTTTAGGTTTCGTGCAATTTTGTTTTTGGGATTCACGTATTTTAGAAAGAAATACCCACTTAATAGCGGTAGCTACTACCTACTACCTACAACCGAAACGCTAGAATACCTAATAGATAAGACGGTGGAACCTTGTCGGTCGAGTCATAGTGATTTCGTATCTCCTAGATAATAGGTGTGTCTATGTTTCTTTACGGTTAGTGCGGACCACGCTAATCTACGTGATGTCTCATAACCTAGCTGCCAGAATAACTTTCAGGAAGGTGTACATCACCAATGTTGCCTGCCAACTACTACTCCA
>DWPV01001712.1:0-19545 GCA_018251915.1 Urbanus proteus proteus
ATGTTAATGTAAGCCTAGCTATATTCAACTACCTATATTCAATAAGTTCTACGTTGTATTAGTCTCTCCCTCCGACATATATATTTATATGTAAGATAATTAGCACATATCGACATGTACGCAACTCTGTAATTGGCAGAGAAAATTACAGCACAGCGGATAGCAACATAAGGTTTATCGAAAGTAATACTCGAAAACTAGTATGCACCAAATAAGACTTGCAGATGAGTTTGTAAATTATTAACTATTCAAGAGTATTAAATATCGGTAATCATTATATTAATAACTATATCATAGTCTTGTCTTAATAACATTAGCTAGTATGCTAATCTGATGAAAGGGAACATCGCATAAATACGGAGCGATTATTTTTAAAACTGCCACAGACCGTTTTCGTTCCTTATATTAAACAAAAAGTTATGTATTAAAATGTTTGTCAAAACCAGTTTACTTGAAATATAATTTATCGTTATGATCTCGGGAAACATTAAAATGTGTATGACGGAAGACATTAATATGAATCGCAGTTCAATATCATTATAATTGTTATTATAATAATCTACTTTGTCTTTATCACAACATTGTAGTGTTTTGCAATAAACAAGACTCATTACATAATACAGGCGTAAATAAATACATACTTTATTTAATGAAACTGCCAAGAAAATACTGTAAAATATCAGATAAATGACGCAGTTGGATAAAAAGTGCGTGTTTTACTTTAAATGCGAGCACGCCGCAAGAAGTGAAAGTATTACGATCGTAACATACATATCCTATCATATTATATTGTATCAAGGGCATTGCCAATATAGAAATACCCTAAATCGATTTGAATAGTATTTGGTTCCAGCGTAACCGTTTCCGCTAAAAATATCGTTACACATACTTTTCTCTCTCATGGCTAGTGACTTTTTATCAATGTTACCTACTCTTCCGATCTAAATTGTTCGTATACAAATATAGTTGTTGACTACACTTTTCAATTACTAAGTGGAACAATGCGTTATTTGTTGCTAAGCTAATAGTTCGAGTTCGTTGGCTCAGTTGTAGTCATACGCTTACATTGTAAGCAAGAATGTTCCATAGATGTTACCTTGCAAACAGTTACATAAAGTTACTTGTGAGATATTTTTACATCGTGCGCTAAATCGCGCGACATTTCGTGTACGTATTTTTTGCGCTTAAATGTTCTTAAACCAAAAGAAAAGTAATGTTTAATTTTGGAAGTATAACAAATGCAAAGTACTAACTTAAAGGTACTAACTTTGAGTATAAAATCATGCTGCAGACTTTGCATATTGCCAAAGAGTTTAATTCCACCTTGTCAATGTAAGCATTTAGGTACTTACATACAATTTAAAATATCCTGTGATATTTAGTTTAGTTTTGGGACCTACTCTGTCATTTTGCCCTAAATGTTTGGTGGATATAGTCTAAGAAAGAGAAAAAAAAACAGACAAGACAATTTTGTTTCACAAGATTTCATGATTATTTCATCCCTGTTACGAGATTCAGAATGCTGAATATTTTCAAACATCGTTTCTTGGTACTCATCTACGTCATATAGGAGACACCTGTACAAAATTTTTAAAGCTGTTCGTAAGTAAACATCGTCTTTTGTTGCAGAATCAAGAAACGCATCATAGTGAACAAGAACGTAACGCCGTTGACCGCGCGGCCCGACCAGTGCGAGATCACCATCGAGAACTGCTGCAACATGAACATCTGTGAAACGGTAAGTGACCACACCTTGACAGCCAATGACCTCAGATGGCACAATGTTATATCGCTTTAACGTTATAGAAATCATCAGTGACAAAATGAAGACCAGACAACCAATTTTATCTTCAAGTTTAAACGCTAAAATTGAGATCAAAATGAATAAGTTTGTTTTTGCATGTCAGAAAAGGAATGAACATTTTTTTGAGAGTAACATGCCAAATTAGCTCGTCTGTAAAGTATGACTGACCGATAGCTATTTGACTTAAAGAGATTTAGGAAAGCATGGTTTGAAATTAACGATCGAAAATGCTAGGTACATTATCACTAGGTAAATCCTGTGGAAAACATAAAAATCACATTTATTTACGATGCCAACGTTGGTGACTGATTTCAAAACTTCAAAATGGCTTTAAATTGAGCAGAGTTATATAGACGTCAATATACAGTTTGGATTGTAGCTGAAATATTATAACTACCTATCACAATTTCTAAGGAAAACCAATGTTGACACTAAATACATAGGAAAAACTCCAATATATTATGAACAAAACGAATAAAAATCAAAATAAGTGAATCTACCTATTATTATTAGTCCATATTGTCCATAATCTCAATGACGCATTAACAGGAAACAATGTGCTAATAAATAAATTAGGTATTAGGAAAATTTTAGACTAAATCTAGGCACCCAATTAGTTGAATAATAAGACTTAATTAGTCGTAATTGCATTATATTAGAGATCAGCTAATTAATGTGTTTTTTCCTTTATGTATTTGTATACCCGGAAACACTTCTATAAACTATAAATAAATAAATAACTAACTAGGTATTCACTTAATTTTAATTTTTATTCGTCTTTCGTTTATAACACATTGGAGTTTCTCCCATGTAAAGTCAACATAGATATTACTTAGAAATCGCGATAAATTGACATGTCGATCTATTTACTACATTACAAGACCGTAGGTATTGACCTGTTCCGTGTGATGGCTTGTTTACTTTGCAACTTACAGAGATATGCTTATAAAGTGGAAACCGATATCGATTTCACACACTTCAGATAAAAGAACTATGTGATTAAAACGTGACTCGCTTGCGAAGAAGGAAGCTACTTTACTAGATTTTATCATTTCCTTTTTAGAAATATTTTTTCTAAACGTAAATCCGTAGTTTTGTTATATTAATTTTATAAAGGTGTAGTTTCTGTTTGTATGTCCAAGGATACTGGAGGATCTGTAAGAGATTCGCGGATAAAAATATTTGCAAAGTTGACTCCTAAATATACATACATAGATACTTACTAAAGCACAATAACGTTCCTTTATGTAGTAAAACAGCATTTAAAATTTAGTTCTTACCTAATTGTTAAGGTTACATAATTTCCCAGAAGAAGTAGGTATCTTATCTTTGTCCAATTAAGGTTAATTCTACGGAGGTTATCACGACACCTCCTTGCCACGCCTATACTTATTTCCTGTTAAGTGGATCAATTGAAATTCAGTGACAATCATTATTTCATGCCTTGAATCCAGTGGCATTGGGCGATCGCGTGCGAATCCCTTCATTACAATGAATCCCACTCATATATAAAGGACAACATAATTACCTTTTGAAAATAATGTCTATTTACTACATTATTTATGGCAGCTTCCAGCAACATTGTTGTTTGTTAAGAAATATAACTTGCACACTCTTGATAGTGTTTCGGCAAGGAATTCAGTAGCAAAAATTATCTTTTCCGTTCAGACGTTACCAAAATTATCTTATTTTAATAGACAAACAGATATTGCGTATTGTTATCGTAATTCAGCCATTCTCAAAGTGTGCTCCGCGGAGCCCTGGGGCTTTGCGAAAGCCTTTACGGGGGCTCCGCGAGAATACTCCCATTAGATTATTATTTTTCTTTTATCATAGTATACACTTACATTGTAACATGATTACCCATTATAAAAAGAACACACGTAACTTTTTCGTTTATTTTGGGGCTCAGTCAATAAAAGTGCTTTCTACACTCAGCCCCACAGTAAGATGTCCTGTGTCGTGGGTGTATTAGACACACAGACGAATACACAAACACCCAGACCCAGAACAGTTTAAATCCATAATTCAGATATCTGTTTCGGGAATCGAACCCGAGACCTTCCGAGATTCCTTTTGACTTTTTAAAAGCGGTGGTATCCGCAGGAATCAGCTAGTGGAAAATATAAATTAAAAACATCGTACCGCAATAACTACAATAATTTATTTATCAGCGTAAAGCAGATAGCACAAGCACTTGAAACTATTCCAACAATTTTTATGTAAACTACAAATTATTGCGATCAGGCGATTGAACAGTTCACTCAATTTAACATTAGACTTTCCACAGATAATCTTACACAGTTCCTTCAATATGTCACATAAAGCCGGGAAACAAGTACAGCAACCAATTTCTATAGCCTTTTGTAAAGATTCGTTAGATTTGTTTTTTTGAATAAATTTCTCTCGCTGGAACTTATTCCTTCTCCTTCTTTCTCTTCTCGGTGGCTCGCTGGTCATTGAGCAAGTTGTTGTGGAATGCTTCGCGTGGTAGCGAATTAACTATAAAAACGTAGAAATTTGCCAATTAACATACTTAATATTTTTGTGGAATATGTAATTCTGCCAATAAAATTCATTATGTACCCTTAGTACGAGTTAATTACGTTTTCTTGATACGATCTCGTTTTACGTTTACACCCGTTGTTCTATAGTAAAATTTTAGTACCTAAACGGTCCGCTAGTAGCGCTGCATGTAGATGTATGGGCCCAAACGTAATCGAGAAACGTTTCATTAAACGTAATAAAGTGATAACAGGGTTACTAGTATAGAGAGTATTTGTTACGTACATTAAAATTCAAAAAAATCTTTGTCGCATAAATGATCAGAACCCGACGTCAAAAATCTACCCCAACCTGATTAACAAATTGCTTTTCAAACAATTCCAGTCGACTTCGATAAGCTGGGACTGACTGATAATGAGAATCCATATGGAGATTTGCCTCCAATATTCGCACGATCCATGGGGAACGCAGCGGCGTCCGTCATGGCGGAGTATATAGGCCAGTACCTGGATCATAGACGAGGGAAACGGTCCACCCGGACATCGATACCGGAAGAGGTAGAGAAGGTAGTCCTTGACAGATTTCACGGAGGTGAAAGGTGAGTAAATAAATATTACCAATATAAAGAAATGTACATAATACATATTTTTGGCGGAGAGAGAAATGATGATAATGCGAGGTTCGTGATGCATCTATAGAGGAATATTAAAGAATACCTAAATAATCAAGACCGCACAGACTAGATACCTAAAATATATTTATTGTGTCCTGTAAATGCAATCACGAAATTAAATAAAAAGTTACTTTAACAACAACTACAAAGACGAGACTGAATAAAAAGTGAGTTTAACTTTCTGTGCTGCAAAATACCATAACAGGTATTAAATTATGTTTAAGGTGTTCATGACACTAAAAAGCAACAAATTTGGAACGGCCTGCCGATAATCACCTCGTAAATAACTTCCTACAGTTCCTACGTAGTCGTAAAGTGGTACAGTAAAAATTCAATTACTTTTGAAATAAATATATGAAACATGCGGTCCATCGTTGGGGCCACACAATAAGCCACACTCCATTCATATATTATAATCCCACAAGGACAGCGATATGGCACTAAAATCAAGTGTATAACTTTCACCTTCGGGCTATAACGCATTGGGAATTCGGCTCACGACCCACGTTTAGACATCGCTAAAGGAAACACGCTTACTAAAGTACGTTTAAATTCCTTCGGTGTTTCGAAAACCTTAATTGTTATATAATGTCTATATGAAGTACATAATAGTAGAAGCAACTGCAAACAAAAATCTAGGCACGAGCGTATGATAATGTAGTTATCAAAATCAGATTTAACTCACTTTCGATTCAGTTTATATCAGATTCATGTATTTTAGACAAAAACATACACATGTAGTAATTATTAATGATACCTAGGAGTTCTTTTCTTGGATAAGACAATATAACAGTCATGATGAATAAAATCTATTTCCGACTTTTCTCAGAAGTGTTTTTTTTACAGAGCTCTATTATACGGTATCGCAGAGGATCTTTTAGCAAATTTTGGACTAGAAGGCAGAGAGTGCCTCCTGAGAGCCATCTGCGAAATACACGCACACCCTCTCACAAACTTTGGCTTCATTGGCGAAGTCATGAAGCTGTTCTTTAGGTAAGCATCCTTAATCTGGGATGACCTGATCACATACACATTTAACACAAGTTAGTTTAGTGGTGAAAGTAGTAAATAGCTTCTGCGCGTACTGACTCAACGATAAAATTACCGTTTACTCTAATGCTAATGCGAAAACAGGAAAACTAAAATGGTTTACTTTATTATTCTTTGAATTTCGAGTTTCTTTAACTTTAAACCCTGCAAATCCAATGCTACTACATATATTGCATCACTCGTATTATAAGTTCGTTTGGAATGGAATTCAGATTTGTTAAATATGTTTGTTGCGGAGCCTGCTGGCATATAGAGTTTCGATTCTGGGCTAGGCAAACATCTAAATGAAGGTTTAAGATGTCTGGATGTTTATGTATTTGATGTTTCTGCCCACGACACAACCGACAAAAATAACGAAACATGAGACACACTACGGAGAAATGTTGGGGATATGAGTGCAAATGCCTTTTAATAAACATACATTTTATTTCCTTTGCTTTACAGCCCAAGTAAATCGCCATACGCAGACTTACTGCAAGAATACGTGGATGCTCAACGCGCCGGAGAATCTGATGGCGAATGCTGGCCTTATTACAGACTCTGCCCAAAGAGCATCTTCTTACCATCTCCTAATAAATACACGTAAGCGGATCTGCGATAAAGTATCAATTGCTTATAATTTTGTAATAGCGTAAAAATCTAAGTCAATCAGCTTAACCAAATTAGATAAAAAGGAAAGAAAGAAAGAAAACTAAATAACTAAAGTTAGACATTCGCTAAAAAGTCTAGGTATACGAATAAACATTGTTACAACATTGGTTTAAAGTTAATAAATATCACAATTTTACAGAAAAGAAGCAGAGGAATTACACCGAAGACAAGAGGAAAGCTTGGAGAAAAACGTAATAGAAACGAAAGCAATGTAGAAGGCGAATTCACACAAATTTAATTATTGTGTGAGATAGCATGTATCCCAAATGTAGTGGTAGTTCCCAACCAAAGTCGAACGAAATTTAGTCTCTACAGTAAAAAGTAAATGTTATAAGTGCGTGTGATAACACATGCCTATGATTTTCAATACTTACATATTGTTAAGTAATGAAAATGAAGGCAAGTGTTACTAAAACAACTATTTAATGTTTAAGTGCCATTGAATACCTAAAGCTTAGTTGAAAGTCAAATGATAGTCGATTCGAAACTCTGCAACTGAATCGACAGGTTCGCACTTTATTTTGTTGACTATTGTAAATTGTTTTCTTATTTAATTTATTTATTGTTCAGACTTTAAGCTACATACAATAATGTTGATAAAATGGCAAAGCGTATTAAATAAATCATATTTAATAGAGAAACTAGTAATTGGTAATTATGTACCTACCTACTTCTTAAATATACAGGTAAACAATACTATACAGATTTGATGATATGATAAGATTGATAAGGGTACTCATAGTACCCCTATCAATCTTTTTAAATATCACCTGTATTTAATATTATTGTATGTAGTTAATAAAAATGGTTTTATTTAAGTAACTACCTTTATTCTACTTGTATTTCTTTTTATTGTTATAGATCGGTTTATACAATTCCAGTTGCATAAATCCAAATCTCTAACTTTCCATTACCTATGTTGTTGATGTAACTTATTTGTAATTTATATAAGAGTTTCTCACTTAAATATGGTCAGAGAAATAATGCAAAAAAACTGGAGTTTAGTAAGCCGACTAAGTTGTTGCATTTTTAATCTAAGAAGTCCTATTAGGATTTAGCTAGTGCTTTTGTGAAATTGTTCATAGTGTTAATATATAAATAAAGTTATTTTTATTTACCTTTTATTTATACATTTAATTCTAAAAAGATATACATACAAATCACTATAATTTAGACAAATAACTCTAGTAAGAAACATACAATAAAATTTCAAAAAACAATTCTATATGAAAGCCCACTAAATTATTTTTTTACTTTTAAAAGCTTTACAGCTACAATCACAGCCATATCTAAATAAGTCTGTAGTAACAATAGATTCAATTGAATATCAGACTGCAAAAGAGGCAAAAGGACGCCACCTTTCGTGAATAATCTCCATAAGAAAGCGAAGACCTCAAGTATGTAGAATACCGCTAGATGGCAGAAATTCTCGCACAGATAGCTTTTTACTTTGCCATTTGAATAAATGTAACTATATTTCACGTTCATTTAATATAACCTACTTGATAAAGTTAACAAGACTGAAAATAATTGGTCCTTTTTTTAACCTTGTAGAACACCCCAAAATTTCTACGCTTTCATTCACATATCAGAAATATACAACACAACGCTATGTACAGGCAACCGAGCTTAAAAGCTTCGGAAGGTGTGAAATGAAAAGGTTAGGATAGCGGAGCTTATATTTTCTATTTTTAGAAATCTCTGCTATGTTTAAGGTAAGAAATTCTAATTTAATTTTATACGTGCATCAAATACTAGTGTTAACGAGTCCTTTTTAAGAAAATTGTGCTGTTACAGGCGCAATATGGCACGATCGTATGTATACTTATGTTGAATGCAATGTTGGATGCTGCATCTATAACCAAACGAAGTTATTCAGACCAATCCGTAAAAGGATACATAACTGAGGTTAGTAAATTATGTTTTGCGTAAATAACCTAACATGATGCAAATATATAGTGTTTCAGACATTTCATGTTTTTAATTTTAATAATGCATTTAATTTCAGAGAACATGTTGGTGGAATGAAGTTTGCAAAGAAGAGTTCCAAATGCTCTTCAGATGCAAGTGCCCTTCATGGTCATACTGCCGAAGCCCCGGCAAATACTACAACGCCGTGTGTACCATGACACAGACCGGCTACATTTGGGATCAACCCAATTCGCAATGGCGAGGCCAATAAAGTTACTGTTCATTTAACAATTAAATGTATAAGGTCCCAATCCCGTAGTTCTTGATTTTGTTATGTGTAAACGGAGGCGTGTTAACAAGAGTTGAATGTTTTCCACCACCTTGCGACGAAACACAAGAGGACCGAAAAAACTACGAGAGCGTGCCAAATTCTAACAACGACACTAATTTGAGACTGATCCTTTAGGAATGAAATGAAATTTCGCCTTCTATTTTCGTATGTAGTCTAAGATACCTTGCTTCATTCGATTTCACGAGTATGGTCGAAGATTTCCTTTTCCTTGACCAATTTTGTTGTTTGATTGTTGAAGTTATGTGAAAATAAAGCAATAATATAATTAGTATATGTTTCATTTTACTTCGTCCCTCGATTATAACCTTGATAACTTGGCTAATAATTGATAAGTTAGCCGTATGTAAGCTTAGAACAGCGACACAGCGCATGCGTGGTGTAGCGACCTCTCAATAGTACTAGCAATCAATAAAGTCTCTGGGTACAGCAAACGAATTCTATCAAAGGGGAAATCATAACAAATTCAGAAAAATGTTGGAAATGATAATAGTGTTGTTTATTTATACTTCCGGAGTTTTCTGTGAGCCGGAAACGGTAAGAGATAACATAGATTACTTCAGCTATGGGAACGAAGAGAATATTTTGAAAAGTCTCGACATACATATGGTGAGTTAAATTTTTGATTTTGTTTCATAACACTAATTTGCGGATTCAAAACATATTAAGACCTGTTACAGCCAAAAGATGAGATCGTTTTAAGACCTCAAGAGGTGAAAGAATGGCCTCAGCAATCCTTGAATGTTGGACAAATAACTGCTGTTTCTATCAATTCTTTGGGCCAACCAGTAATTTTTCATCGGGCGGAGAGAGTTTGGGATGAAAGGTAAGCCAAATATAAAATGTATGGGCGAGAATATACCAATTGTCAAAAAACGTATTAAAGAAAGCTTTTTTCAGCACATTCAACGAGTCCAATGTCTACCAAAATTTGGATAAGGGTCCAATTATTGAAGATACGATTTTGGTGCTCGATCCTGCCACCGGATCTGTGCTACACAGCTGGGGAGCCTATGCATTCTATATGCCCCATGGATTAACTGTTGATCACCATGATAACGTATGGGTGACTGACGTGGCGAAGCATCAAGTATTTAAGGTTTGTATCATATTCTTCTCACTTAATTTTAGTGATGTTAATTGTGATAACTCTAGTTAATTTGATCTATTATAATCACATTATAATCGTCACAGTGTATAGGACTAGATAAACTTCAGATTATTCAACTTTATACTTGATAATCAATTTGTTTACGGTGGTCGGTAGTGAAAGAGTTAGCTTGAAGCTAAAACTGACTTAGTTTTGTTTCATTATAGCATTTGCTAAGGTGTCTACGATACACCAGCGTATTTTTGAAGTGCATTTTTTTTTTGGTTTCAAATCTTAAATTGTCTCAACTCACCTTTATTTAACTTATTTTATTTTCATTGTTACAGTATACACCCAACAACCACAAGTATCCCAGCCTGACAATAGGAGAGGCATTCACTGCTGGATACCCATACAGACGTCGGGTCTTGCTGTGTATGCCAACATCCGTCGCTGTGGCGTCAACTGGCGAAATATTCGTCGCTGATGGATATTGTAACAATCAAATCTTGAAATTTAACGCTGCTGGAATTTTACTTCTTGCGATACCCTCTTTCTCTGACACTTTAACATTGAATCTTCCACACAGTGTGACGTTGTTGGAACATCTAGATATGGTTTGTGTTGCTGATAGAGAGAATATGAGGATTGTGTGTCCAAAAGCCGGTCTGAATAGCTATGTGAAAATGCTAGAACCAGCCACTGTGATTGAGGACCCTACTTTAGGCAGGGTGTTCGCTGTGGCCTCGCATGGTGACATGATCTATGCTGTTAATGGACCTACATCGCAGAACATCGCCGTGAGGGGATTTACGGTTAATGCTGTCTCTGGAAATATTTTGGATACTTGGGAACCAAGCACTGTAAGTATGTTTACGTACCATGTTAAGAGTTAACGAGCAGACGTATCTATCGATCGTTGTATTAAATACAACCAAATATGTATGTAAAAACAAAGTCATAGCTAGCTAGTGCGTTATATAGCTTCTATACGTGTTATAGGAGAGTACAATTACAACATGTCCGCGCTCGAAGTCTCTTCTGCCTGGTTGTCGGTTATAGAACAGAAAACCAACGAAGTAATTGCAGTTGGTTAATTTTTATCGGTGGTATTAAACTATTAATTTATTTTTATTTTCAGGGATTTACGAACCCTCATTCGTTGGCTGTAACCAGAAACGGTTCGCATCTTTACGTCACTGAGATAGGACCTAACAAAATCTGGAAATTTGAGTTGACTGATGTTTACGACAAAAAATGAAAAGAGAAAAATGAAGATTATTCTTAATTAAGAACTATACATTCAAACGTAGTAACCTGCTTTATCGTTAATGCGAATAAAATTCGCAATACTACCTAACACGTAATTAGATGTTAAAGCTAATGAATTCATATAGTATTATTTGCAAAACAATATATCCAATGTTATGACTAGGCAAAAATGTATGAAATACTCAAATTACTTATATCAATATCATGTTTATTTAGAATTAAATACGTGTTCTATGACGACGTCTCTGGGTTTGATCCCTGGCCATGTAAATGAGGATTGTAATATTATAATTTGGGTCATTAAAAAAAATCTTGCATATGGCTAGGAGTGTAGAAAGTTAGACTTAAAACTAGTGTTAAGACTTTGCATATGAATTCAAATAAAATCATCCATTGGAAGACGAAAAAATATTATCAAAGGATTCTGCCACTGCTTTCCGTTGGCCAAAATTTACCTTAAATCCTAATTAATCAATAACTTTGAATATCTTCGATTTAAGAGTTGAAAATAAACAATGTCTATCTTTATTTCATCGTCATCAATAAGTATTTTTTATCGATACATATTAACTGGAACGTGATATTAATTACATCTTCTCCTTACAATAATCATTTAGTTTCAGTCAGTTTAAAAGTGAGCATTTACAATAATCACAATAGGTATCATATTTCTATTTAATTATCTTTATTGATTGATTAATGATTTTCTTAAAGGATTTCGGTTTTATTTAGCTATTGATATGTTTTGAGTATGTGTTATGATATTTATATTTTTATGAATGTCTCCTACAAATGAATAGATTTTTTTATTAGTATGTTACATTATAAAGATGACAATGTTCCTATTTTTTATTTACAAATAAAAATTAACTTTGTAGTCTTGATCTAGCTTCAGATATCTTTTATGTATAGAAATACCTTATCGTTAAAAGGTATATTATATTGTTGTTCATAACAATAAAACTAAAAAGCTTGCAAGTAGATTATGACTATTTATTTAGATGTTAACGTATACCTAAAATATATATTTTACAAAGACGCTATTAGATTTCTCTTTAGCTTTCTATGAAATTAATCAACATATTTGCAACCGTAGGTACATTTTGCAAAATAAAAAAGTATTTACATATAATAAAAATATAAAGTTAAATTAGAATCATAGGTACCTTATGGTCCAATAAAACGCACATAAAAAGATCATTTAATTTATTTTTTTAATTTTTATCGGTGTGATATCGGTATCATAATTTTAATTTTTATCAGTGTCGGTAACTATTAGGTACCAATTATTTAAAGAATTTTAAATAAATCGAAGTCTATGTAATTTCAAATGAATATTATTTTAATAATGTACTAAAATAATACTATTTTGCTTACAAGTACTCCTAAAATAGCTTTTATTATAACTTTGCAAATACATAGTTTGAAGTTAATACGTAGTTCTAACGAATAAGGACCAAGATTGTATGTCCATGGAATTATCTTCGAAAATACTTAGAGAATCTATAATTATATACCATTAAAGTTAATGTGTAGAATGAAATTAATAAAACGTAATGTACTATTTACCGTCTTTTATTTTTATTGAATGTACAGATCATAACCGCCATATATACACAATAGATGAAGAAATCGAATGCACTGTCTGTAATCACATTAGTCGAATCTATACAAATAAATAAAATTGGAGTATCTGTTTGTGATTTCAAAATAACACTTTTTACTGAATGTATTTGAAAGTATAAACAATACCTATATCAAACATGCAATTAAAAAAAGTGTATGCCTGTCTGTCGGTCTGTCTGTCTGTTTGACTGAGGTAATCTCCCTAAACGGCTGGACCGATTTTAACGGGACTCACACTGGAAGATAACTGAAGGTCTAAGACGTAACATATGTATTAACAGTGTATTCAATTCCTTCCTCTACATACTTACACATATTAATAATTTAATACATAATGTATATCTTTATAACAATATATTATACATATTTGTCATAACATTTCCTACAATACAGCAATATAAAGTTACACTTACTGCATTACTGTTTCTTTTTTGTCACTTTCATGAAGAGCACCATGTCTGTAAAAAAAATGATTTAATATTACACACATACAATTACAAATTACACTTATAATTCTAAGATAAGATATGTAAGGTCGGCATGGTGCTGGCATTCTATTTTAGTCTTCAAGACAAGAAAGGCAACAGTAGAGAAAATAGAATTTCAATCTTGAAGTAATATTTTGTATGACCATGTATAACAATGAAAATTTATCATTCAATAGACAGCAAGTGACTGTTAAAGGTAGTGGAACACTTTGTGTTTCAATCCCGGTAACACCATTGTCGTACCTATGTCTAATAATAATAGTGTAAAGGGCTACGGTATTTTTTCTGACAGTTGTGGTAAGAGAGAGAAACTTATATGATTACAATCCTGTCCTCAAAGGTAGCAACAAATCCGTGGCTTATATCAGGATTCCTCTATTCATAAATGTGGTTTGTTATAGTTGTCGACAAGGGGTAGCTGCTATTACCACTAAATGGTCTAAATTAACATTTGATACATTTATAAATATATAAAAAAGTCCTTGTTTTTTAATTCTATTACTTACTTATAAATAGTGCCATGACTACTGCCAGCATAAACCATAGCCAACATTTCCATGCACCCTTACTGTGCTCCTGAAGTCTTTCAGACTCCACTTTCAACGATGACATGTTCCGGTCTGTTAGATCTGATGCCTTTTTAAGTGCCTAGTGGAAAGAAAATTAAAATTTAAAGTCAACTTACTTATTGCAACTCTTTTTACAAAATTACAAACAACAACAAACAACTAATCAAAGTGTTGTTTTTAAAACTTACAAAAGTTTAAGATCCTTTGTGATCTCACACTGACGGATGTTGTTTTTTTTTATTTTACTTTTTAGTAAACAGACAATAATTAAAATCTGGAGCTTAAGATTGGTTCCACTTCCATCTAATTTTAATTTGGAATTATTTTTTATTTCTTCAAGTTTAAGAGTTCAAACAAAATATAGATACATTACCTCTGTATCAGCCTTAATAATGGTGCTAGCTATCTGCGACTGCTCTTTCAAGCTCTTGGTCAGCATAACCATATTCTCTGCTACTTTTTCTTGCATGTTCTGATGGTACTTCAGTAAAGAGTCCATATCTTCTTGACTGGTGCTATTGCTTGTGAAATTTGGTGCCTTAATTATATTCCGTTTCCGTAGAGCATCATCACTGTCCTCTGAAACCATTTTTTTTCATAAAAGTATAGTTACTGAAAGTTTTAATGTCTAAGTTATCAACCAATATGTTACAAGACATATAGCCAACTATACAACTATAAAATAACTAAGGCACAAGACTCCACATGAAAAGTCGTTAAATTGCATTTTTCACCAATTAAACTCAAAATTTAACAGCAAAAAATAAAGGTCACTCTGGTCAACTGAGGGTTACTTTTTCAACCTCACATATTTAGAGAAAGTGTAGGTGAAAATTTAAAACAAAACAAATGAACCTCTATGAATATTTTTTCTAAAAGAGATAAATAATTCTGAAATATCACTGGATCTGAGCATTATTGTGGCATTTATATTTATATTCGTGCACATACAATATCTCGAGGGTCACCTGTCCAAATTTACTAGTAAAATTGACCTGAATCAAGTCAATCAACCTAGGAGGCAACTGAGGGTTTTAAAAAATCACCTTGTCCAAACAATTCAGCGCGCAGTTCCGCACCATACTTGACAACTGTCTTCTGGTGTATCTCCTGTGCTGATGCATCCGCCGAGATTGTTGCTGCCCCGTGGGAGAGCTGTTGCACGGCTTCCAACTGAAACATGATGAAACACATAATTTAAAAAAACCGACTCATGTGCTACAATGCATGACAAAAAAACACTAATCTATACAAATAAATAAAATTGAAGTGTCTGTTTGTGATTTCAAAATAACAACTATTTACTCAATTCATATGAAAGTATACATGATACCTATAACAAAAATGCAATTAAGAAAATTTTTGTCTGCCTGTCAATCTGCCTGTTTGGCTGAGGAAATCTTCTAAAAGGCTGAACCGATTTGGACGGGACTTTCACAAAAAGATAGCTAAAGGTCTAAGGCATAACATAGGCTACTTTAAATTTTGAGAAACACATAATGGCATGCTCCACGCATATGCAGGCCACGTCGCATGTGAGCGGAATTCAGTTTTGTTTAAATATGTATTCTATTTGCTTTTTAAATGCAAGTGAAACTACGGGGATCCTCTAGTAGTATACATAAAGAGCGCCACATGTGTGACTGAGTCCAGGGACGCCTTTAACATGAATTGCCCACAGCGACTAGATGTGGCTTAAAATGTGAGGTTCTTAAGAAGATATTCTCCCAAAAGAATTAGTGTTGTTGTGTAACATAGAAATAGCAGTAATAGTACCTCAGGAGTCCACAAAGGGATATAAGTTTGTACATGTTTACTGAACAATAGTGTCCGACCGAAGCTTCGGCCCTTTATAGCCGAAGGTTTGGCCGAAGCTGAAGGTTTCTAAAAAGCACTGAAATTGAACAAACTATTCCAAATCTACGAGATTGTGACGGGATATTGAAGCTCAAAAAGCACACGCATAGTCTTTTGTGGGCTTACACAGTCAGTTGTGTCAGAAATTTAATTATTTTGTAATGATACAATTTTTGACACTATGCATAGTAATTTTAATTAGCTCTAGAAGTTATTTATTCAAAATTAAAATAAAAATCATGTCTTTCAACTAGTAATAATATTAATTTTAGCCAATATGAATGTGAATTTCTTAGTATTCAAACCTTCGGTTTCGGCTTCAGCTTCAGCCGAAGGTGCCATGATTGTCGAACAATTGGCTTCGGCTTCAGCTTCGGCCAGAATTAGCAGCATAGAATTAGAATTAACAGCTAAATAACAATAATAATAAACAACCTTTTCCATTGGAGTATTAAGTGTAGCTGTAGCCAATAAGCCTTTGAGGAATGTTACTCGTTTTGTATATTCTGCTAGTATATCTTTTGACGGTTTGCTGAAACCAAGTTACAGAAAACTTTATTAATGCATATAAAAATTAAAAATTTTAAATTACAAAAATAGTACTGCTTACAAAAATAGTAATGCTCAGTCTTATATTGTTATGCATGAAGGCAGAAATAAGGGAAGTGATGATCCTTACATAAATTCATGATTTAAAACATAAAACTCACTCAGGCCCCGTTTTGAGTTCACTTAGCATATCGCTCAGGGACTCCACATAGCTCTTCAGCTTCGTGTTACCGTCTACCGGTTCCTGTTTAGCAATTATTTCACATTTGCTAAGTAGCATGCGTACGTTCATTTCCAGTCTCGACTTTTTCATGACTGGCGCTGAATGCACTGGCTTTTCTACCGCCATTTCAAGTTTCAACCATGAATAATGTTAGCCAGTTTTGGATCATGTAAATTGTAAAGCTGCCTGGAATAGAACTAGAATATTTTTAAAAAATATTTACGATTTTTTTATTGAAATCTGAAAGTTTCGTTTACTCTGACAAGTCAATATTGGCGAATTGTCAACGTCAATAGAATGTCTTTGTCATTAATCGTCATAGTGACATGTCATCACCAAACAAGTCATCGGCAATTTTCGTTGTGAAACCTTGCTGAGACAACATAAAATTGAAGAAATTTTAATTTTATATTATTTGTTAGTAAGAAAATTCCCCAGCTATGTATATTTTGGATATAGGTACGAATAGGATATAGGTAAGAATAAACATCTCAACTTTGTTCTTTACTCAATATAAGAGCCTTACACACGAGATAATTTGATCGGATAATTTAATTTGTGGATAATTATATGCTCATGATAAAATATATTGCAATGAAATTGGCCAATCAAATTAACCTCCACAGGTTGAATTGAAAGCCTTCTACATGGAAGACTTTTTAAGTTGAAAAGATTGGGAACGCAACTTAAGAAGTTTCCACACAAGGAGATGAGATTGGCCACTTTAAAAATTGTTATTTGAATTGCAAACGATAGCCGTATTGAATTGAACCTAATTTACATCCACCTGGGCCAGTATGATTGACAATTACAATACAAAGTTAAATTATTTATGTAATTGTACGAGTGAACAAAATCAACCGAATTTATAAATTAGCAAAATATTGGGTATATCGACGAAATATCGCCACGCATTTATATGCCTTGTAATATATATCATAAGGATGACTATTAATCAATTAACAATAACAAAAATAAAACAGAAAGCTAGAAGCAATTTAGATACAAATTTCACATTACAGCTCTATAATCGTTTTCTTAGTCTACGTCCAGTAAAACAAAAACAATGTTTGCTGGTTTCTGAAACCATTTGAAACCAAACACACACCTTACAAATCCAACCAGGGTTCAATAACCAAAAATACTATTAATCTGAGTTGTTGATATTTTATCACCTTCTAGGATGCAGATTGCATTTTAATTTTAAATTCACGTAAATTAAATGCAAATAGAGAGTTTCAACACAAATAAAATAAGACAAAGTGTGTAAAACATTTAATGAATCAGAAGAATACTTAAAGTGAATATAAAAATAATTATGATTTAGGCGCCTGTTTCTTGGCAGCCTCGGCTTCTGCCTCGCTCTTCTCGAAATTAGAAATCAACTTCTCAACTTCAGCGCTTGTCAACACTCTGATGATGGTTTTGTTGTCTTTGCGTTGAAGTGTTGCCATCTCCACTAAAAATAATAAAAGTATATTAATTTGTTATTAAAAAATTTGGCAATAAATATATTTACAACTGAAACAATGTAAAAATATGTTTAAATATTTTTTTAATGATAGAAGTAGCAAACAAGCATGCAGTACATCTGACAGTAAGTGGCCACTGCTGTCAATTGCCAGTTTCAACCTGTGATTAACCCCAAATTAACTAAGAACGCAAGCTAAGGTTGAACACAGGTGTTTTGCTACCCCTGAAGTCGGAATGCCTTGGATTAGTATGTCTCACTTACCAAACCCTACAATCACATAATATCTGGCCCTTATAGCCTCGTAAGCTCATAATCCAAATATATGCAATCCATCAAACTTGAGTCCGAAATCAAAATCAAGTCTGTATTACCTTTTTCTGGTGTCAGTTTGGTCATGTCCAATGTTTTGCTCAATACTTTGATGGCTAATGCTTGAGCTTCAGCTAAAGTGGTCTCATTCTCCTTATACTCCTGTTTCAGACTTGATACTGCTGCCTGTAAATGATAGATGTAAATTATCTATCAACTAAAATAAAGTAATAGATACTAAATTTATGGATTTTTAGCAGTACCCATTTAGTTCCGCTATAGGCCATAGGTGAGAAAAAAGGATAATTATTATGTTAGAATATCATGTCTATTTTTAATGGTAATCAATACAATTGACGCACCAAGTGTGGTTTTTTTCTACCGAAAAAACTGTATTACATATTAGATTTTCAAAAAATCTATTTCCTTAGCCGAAAATCGAACGAGTTCATTTTCAATAAAAAAAAAGAAATATTGCACCGTCAGATAGTGTTACTTACAACGATCTGCTTTGCTTGAATTTTACCTATTGGATACAAACTCTAATAGGTCTTATTTTAATAAACTTAAACGTCAGGTCACCTTTTAATAGGTTACGTCTTACAATAGGTAAATGTTCGGCCTATTATTCGACAAATCAACCAAACATCAGTCCGAATACTGAACATGGACAATTGTGCCAAATATGCTGAATACGAATAATTAACGAACATTCGGCGCAACATGTTTGTATTTCAAAATAACAAGTTTTTACTCAATGTATGTGAAAGTATACATGATACCCATAACAAAAATTTGATAAAAAAATTTTTTGTCTGTCTCTTTATCTGTTTGCTTGATTATCTTTTAAACGGCTGGACTGATTTTGACAAGACTTTCACTGGAAGGTAGCTGAAGGTCTAAGGCGTAACATAAGCTATAATACTTTGATTTATGAAAAAAGCATGAATTCGTGCTCCACTCGTGTGCGGATTCAGTTGTTTAAAAATGTATTTCTTTTTAGTTTTTAAACGCAGGTTAAACCACATTGATGAGCTATTTATCACACTTGAAAAACCATATAATAAATGTTATAACTTCATATTTTGATTAAAAACACATTTAATTGCAGGAATTAACACCGTTTATTACGAGTGACATTTTAG
>DWPV01001713.1:0-19541 GCA_018251915.1 Urbanus proteus proteus
TTTTATTTTATAGTACGCGTGACATAAGTCCGCTCGCACGCGGAAGGGCGTACGTAAAGTGCGGGCTTAGGTCACAAAGTGCTATAAAGATAATTTTAATCAACCTGTAAATATTTTCAGACGCGTACAGACCAACTAGGTGTGGAAATGAGAGAAAGAATTACTTGGGACATTCGTGAAGGCGTTATCGGATCTGAAACTTTCTTCCCTAAGCATGTTATCACAATAACATGGAAGAATATGTCTTTCTCTGGTGGTATCGACAACTCTTTGTTTATGGTAAGACTTTTAACAATTACTATAGCAATTTGAATATCAAAAAAGATTTGCGGTGCTGATGTTAGAAGGTTACACTTTATCTTGAAGATCCACTTAATATTGATGGTGGTACTAATGGCTTTTTATAAACTGTATGGTCTCATGAATTGATTATTGTTTTAGACAAACACTTTCCAAATGGTACTTGCGACTGATGAAGTATTCACTTACGCGATTTTCAACTACCTCGAAATAAACTGGAGTTCGCATACCGAAGCTGGTGGTGATACTACGACTGGTGAAGGAGGCGTACCTGCCTATGTAAGTTATTTTAATAACGTAAATAATTAGAATAAACATTAAGAAAATAAGTATATGATTATTTCAATATTGGCTGTAACTTTATACTTACATGCGTGTTCATAATATTTCAGATTGGATTTAATGCTGGCAACGCAACACGAAGCTACGAATACAAACCGTACTCCCAAGCCTCAGTTCTCAGGGATTTGACGGGAAGAGGATGGGCTAACGGGTTTCCGGGAAGACATATATTCAGAATAGACGAAAAAATATTAATGGGCACTTGCAATAAGGATATCGGTGAGGGCTTTTATTTATATCAATGTTGAGAATTTCTATACATATTTTGACAATAAAACAAGTAAAAAAACCATGGTTGTGATACCGCAGTTTCGTAGAATGGTTTTTATTATTCACGTGTGTAATATGGATTTGAAAGCTGTAATTGAATCAACATTCAATTATTTAATGTAATTCATACAATTTTCATAATATTGTGACATGTTACTTAAGCAAGTAAAATCAATAACATGATACTTAGGTATATTTGAAATTGACAAGGTTCTGATAACAATATCTTACCAATGAAGATAATATTTTTCTTTGTTTTGTTAGCTTACTATCGTACTTGTGTGTATTTGATACATATTTTTTAACGTATCATATAGCTGCTGAAAAGTCTTGTCAAATTATGATAAAAGCAAAATATTACTCTTGTATTTTCTCTACTCCTTATCTCAGTTCAAATTCATCTGGAGAACAGTTAAAAACAAAAACAAGTTGTTACCATGCTCATCTGGGCATGGTGATAAAATAGGTAGATTACTCACGGCCTTGTATTTGAGTAAAGCCAAAAAATTACGCTACCTTCATGTATTTATACGCACACACACAAAACTAGCCTAGTTTCTTGTCAGTACCTTTGTTTATTTACCCTCACATAATCATATTTATAGGCCGACCATTTTAAAAATGGCTTCATTTTTGTTAGGAATGATAGATCTACCTACTTTATTTATCTGAGTTACCATGTTTAAAATTCACAGATGGCGCAAATCTTCCACTCATGTTCGCACCTGAAAGTGGTAACATGTTGGGAGGTACTATTGTCAACATCACCGGTCCTTGCTTCAACCCTAACGACCGGATCACCTGTAGATTCGACACTGAGGCAGTCATCGGAGCTGTTGTAGATGTCAATAGAGCTATTTGTGTGCAACCCAGGTTTTGGCATAATGGTTACGCCAGATTCGAGATTGCTATCAACAACGAACCTTATAAGTGGAAAGGAAAATACTTTGTTGGTAATTATTGCAACCAAATATTCCAATTGTTATATCATTACTTCGTTTAGAGAACTTTTATAGCGATTTATGTTTTACACAATTTTCTTTCTTGATCTTTATAGTAAAACAATTATTAATTACTTATAAACCATATTGATTAAATTAATTCTTGTACACCAATAAGTACTAAACTTAAATAGGTTGACTTACGTTTCTTCGGACTCTAATTTAGGTATACCAAGAGTCTTGCACTTCTCTGTTGCTGTTAAAATTGTCGCAGATCAATTTATATCGTTTTGCAGATAGGCTTAATCCCCTTTTTATCACTTTGTATTACAGAAACACCGGCCACAGCGACCGAAAAAATCTTCTTCCCTACGAATGCAGTTCACGAACGTTATCCGCCTGAGATCAGAATAACTTGGGATCGGTTCAACTTGACTACCAACCTGAACGTCCAACTGCAGATCAGTTTGTGGGGCTACAAGGAAGTCACGATCAGACCACAACTAGAATATATCGACATGATAGAAGTGGGAGTAGCCAATACCGGGGAGTATATTATAAACCCGCAAAATTATCGAAACAGAGATAATATCATGCATAATGACATGCAATTTGGTTTCCTCCAAATCAACCTCACTACCCCTGAAGTCTTCAAAGGAGTTTCGATATCTCCGTAAGTACACATTCTATCGTTTTGTGACTACATACACACTTTCTACAATCATACATTCTAAACTAGGATTTTCTCTTGTGTCTTGGGTATCTGAAATCATACCTAGAACCCATTGCTTGTCAGACCGGTATGGTAACCGCTCAGCCACACAGGTCGTGAAAATATAGTATTTACATATTTAACTAATAATCTTTTTATCTTGTTTTCCGTACAGGGTGCTCTGGAGTCGTCCAATTCCTCTTGGTTGGTACTTCGCTCCTCAGTGGGAGAGACTGCACGGCCAGCGCTGGTCTCAATCCATGTGCAACAATTGGCTCCGAACGGATCGTTTCCTCAAGAACTTCGCATCACAAGTATGGGTCTGTCCTTGCACTTTGGAGCACGCTCTTCTGGATAAAGGCCGTTTCATGCCTGACCCGGGATGCGACAAGGATACCAATCCCACTTGTAGATATCACTGGGGTGCTATCCATTGTGTTAAGAGTAGTAGTCCTAGGTAAGAAATCAAAGATCTAACCGTTTTTTTTTAATTCTTGAACCATTCGGTACATTATGTTTATTCATATTTTTTTTTACTCTATTATTATGTACGTTTTCAGTCCCGAGGGTTCAGGGCAACAGTGCTGCTATGATAAGAATGGCTTCTTGATGTTATCATACGATCAGATGTGGGGTTCGAGACCGACCAGATCACATGACTTCGGATTTACACCTTACAACGAAGCTAATAAGGTTAGTTTAGTTTGATGGTAATAGTGCTTCACTACTAAATAGATTAATGCGGATGAATAAATGTTTGTTTGGGACTCAATACAAGTGTCGATCTTTTTTTTCTCCAGGTACCATCTTTATCCAACTGGTTCCACGATATGATTCCCTTCTATCAGTGCTGCATGTGGCAAGAAGAACAGGCCGTTGGATGCGAAACATTCAGGTAAATTTTTCTAGCTCATGTTTTACTCATCTCGCTCTTTCATCACACTCACACATGAATATCTTACGAGAAATCAATTTACAAAGCAATTTGACTTACTCGACATGTTCTATTTTTTGTTTTTTATCTTTAACTTACTTATACTCGCGGCTTCGCACGCATTAAATTACATATAAACCTTCCTCTTGAATCACTCTATCTATTATCAAAATCCGTTGCGTATTTTAAAGATTCAAGCATACATACGGATGTAGGGACAGAAAAAGCGACTTTGTTTTATATTACGATGATGTTAAATATTTTTTCAGTACTGCATCGTTAACATTTAAAATTTCGTAATTACAGGTTTGAGCGTCGTCCATCGCAAGATTGTGTTGCATACCAATCTCCAGGAGTCGCCGGCATTTTCGGAGATCCTCACATTGTCACATTCGATGATCTTCAATATACATTCAATGGAAAAGGTATGATTACAATTTGGTAGCTAAAATAATATTTAATTATCTCTTTATTACCATTCTATTTAGCTAGCTACAGAAACAATTCAACCTGATTCGTTATGTACAATTTAGTTACGTATAATTTTATCAATTTGATTTCGGAAATAAGGGTTAACATTTGTGTTTTGACATAATACTCATTAATACCTATCTGGTGAACTGTATACCTGTTTGGTACTAAAATATGAATTGAAATGACAACTTATCTCAAATTATTTTCTCTGCATTCCAGGTGAATATGTCCTCGTTAGAACCGATCATCCTCAGCTGAGATTAGACGTTCAGGGTCGGTTTGAGCAAGTACCAAGAAACATTCACGGCGCAGTTAATGCCACACATCTTACTTCCATTGTTGCAGCTTCTAACAACTCCGTACCGATTGAGGTGCGTATATAAAATTGTAACTTGTTTTTGTAGATTTCTTGTTCAACCTAGACGAAACATGTTTAACAAAATCTTTATGAATTCTGACATGAAATTGATGCTATCATTTGTATATTATAAGATTTAGAATGTTCTATTAGTAGATATAAGAAAAATATACCATTTCACAATATACATCTTAGATTAACCAGTAAAATATAACTTAAATAATTATTGCTATTCATCTTCAGGTACGTTTGCGCCCCCAACACGCTCAATGGAGGTACAGACTAGATGTATTTGCTGACAACAAGAGGGTCTTCTTCGACAGATCTGCGCTTCGGGTTCAATACTTCCCTGGTAATGATTCTACTTTCAGTAAATCCAAAAGCTTGTAATCTATCATTAGTATTGTCTTGAAAATACACAGTAATCTTGCAAAATACGATATTTTAAAAGTTGATTGTGACTTTGACTCAGAATTCTTAAATTACTTAATCCGATGTGCGAGATTCGCGGAATAATTATTTCTGTTCAACTGACTGTAAATTCATTATCTAGATCTAGATTTATTAATTGGTTTGGTTAATATATAACTTACTTGATACACTCTATATTCTTTCAGGTGTTACGGTATACCAACCTATGTACATCTTGAACCAGTCTGAAATCGTCATTATGTTCTCTTCCGGTGCTGGTGTTGAAGTTATTGAGAACAAAGGATTTATGTCTGCAAGGGTATATCTACCTTGGAACTACATGGTAAGTTTTTTTCTTTATTCTTTTCTGATTGAAAATTTAAAAAAAGTTCCAAATCGATTCTTAGTAAATGTCAATAATCTAATTCCATCCCGTGGTGCTTCGAAATTATTAGTATTGACAAAAGACGATGAAACTGCTTATGTTCGAAAGCAAAACAGTTCAGTTATTTGTTTCTATATTTGATTTTAAAATATCTTTTCGTTCTCCCGTATGATTTATTTGATTAACTCGGTATAAATACTCTGAATCTTAAAATCCTTATCATTTTGTTACAAAACGTATCTTTCTTAACAGGAATATTCTGATTTTTTAAATCATTTTCCCAGAATCAAACGCGTGGTCTATTCGGCAACTGGTCTCTGGACATGAACGATGACTTCGTCCGCCCTGATGGTACCCTGGCTGTAGTCGATCTGAACAACTTCCAATCAGCACACAGAGACTTTGCACAACATTGTAAGTATGCAACTGTACAGGGTTAATTTTCATAATGTGCACATATTGAAACAGGCTAAATTATTATTAGTATTTTATCGACGAAAAAAAATTAAAAAATTGAAAAAAAAAATAAAACGATAAAAAAAAATTTTTGGAAAAACAAAAAATAGGTATTTTTGATAGAAAATTGACTTCTAACTGGGCCATTTAGGATTTTATTTGCGATTTAGTAACTATTAAAAGTATTAAACATTTAGCATAACTATATGCACTACATATACTTTCGCTGGGTCAATTGCCTCTGTTACGAAATACCTGATTAAAATAAAAAAATCTTCTCTCCTCTTCTTAGTATGTACCTACGCATATTTTTAGTTATTAAAAATAGTTTTTAAACTTTTGCTGTCTTTGAAATTGATTTCATGGTATTTATAAGTTCATTCATATTCCATCGATTAATAAATAAAAGAAGGTACTCAAACAAAATTAATTTCAGGGCAACTGACCGACCGCGAGCAACGAAACATAGGCGTGGCGATGTTCGTGAGAGAGTACGGTCGAACCGCAGCGTATTTCAACGACAATTCCTTCATACCGAACTTTATACGAGAACCGGCGGACTTCTTGCCGACAAACCGATCGCAGGACGTAGCAAGAGCCTGGGAGATCTGCCAGGACTCGTACCAATGTCGATACGACTTCGGCATGACGTTGAATCGAGATATGGCGGAGTTCACCAAGAATTACTTGGCTTCCATAGTAAGTTAATTTTAATTTAAGGTATAAAATTATACTAAGTACTAGTTGAATTGTTTTTTTTATGTGATCGAAGTATCAAACGAGTATGCAGTCCACCTGATGGTAAGTGGCCACTGCCATGGACATTGTAATCAACCCCAGATAAAAACAAGGTCCTACCTGAGGTTGAACACAAATAAGTATATCTCCATGTTTGCTTTGTAATTAATTCTTTGGATACATTTATTATCTACCATCTTTATTATTTTGACCACCATGACAAATTCTTTAAGGAAACTACTTAAGTACAATATTCCTAATCTCACGCTAAATATCTCGAACATTCTCGAATATTCGAAATCAACCCAAGTCATCATCATAAATATCCACTTAATAAGGATGCAAAAAATAATCCACTTAGAACATATTGCATTTTGATCAGTTGCGTGTCTCCAATTCTCGAACGTATCTAGTCATCAGGCTATTGTTTGTATAATTGCTTCATCCAAGGTTTCGTATTCTAAGGGACTAACTATGGGAAACCCGCAGTACAACGTCGATCGTCGCTTAGATTATTATGCATCCGATATCAAAGACCATATTCTACTGTAAACCTCTTTGAAATGTGTAAATATTTTTCGTGTGACCAATAATCGTTGAATTTCAAAGTGATTATGACTACACAATAAAACAGTGTTTAAATGATTAAAAGATATATTTTTGTTTTTAGACAAACATCAAAGAAACGAACGCTCGACGAGTAATTAGTTGTGGTATATTGGAGACTCCTCGATTTGGACGAAAGAGTAACTTCTTCTTTACACCGGGAACTAGAGTAAGTTTTATATGAATTACTTTAAAAACTTGTATATTGATTGAAAATAGAAGGCAAGAATCATATAATGCTGAAGCAGATCTAACAAGTATTTAAGATGAATTCAATTTACCAAATTCAAATTTTTATGAAAATTATCGTTGCCAACTAAAAAATTAATTATTTCTGAAATAGGTAAACTTTGAATGCAACCAAGACTTCATTTTGATTGGAGATAAACGTCGTGTTTGTGAAGACAACGGCCGATGGAACCTTCCAGATTATGGTTACACAGAGTGTCTACGTAAGTTCAATTTTATTTTGTACTTTCTGTCATAGACTTACACATCTGACGACTATCTTGGTCCTCGGGAGTAGCAAGGTATCTGTAACCATCAGGTAGATACGTCGTTCTGTATAGAAATGGTTGCAGGTGTCCCTAAGCGAATGTAACCGTTTACCCTCACATGGTCGTGAAATAGTCGTTTACCACCACAAAATTATAAAAAATCAATAAAATATTAATCAACACTCACCTCATTGACCATTACACTAACGCTCCCATTTTAATATCCAGGTAACCAGGAGTTTTCACAACGCGCTCTGTTCTTGACCTGGGGTGTCATAGTTGCAGTTATTCTACCATTAGGACTCCTTATTTGCCTCCTTTGGTTCTGGTGCTGGTATAAACCAAAGTCCGAAGGCAAAGAAGGGTTCCGCTTCGAAGATATACCACGATCAAAATCCGCCTCACGTCTTAATCTTAGATCCAACTCAATGGGAAACATAACAGACACAATGAAAACTTCCACTTTACGTAGCCAAGACTCAGATATTAAGCCTAAATTTCCTAGCACTCCTACCGAAGAAACCCCAATGACAGCTCCTATCACTCGAACTGCTCCGCCTCCTCCCGGTGAACCTCAGGACGGGGAGAGTTCTGGTATAGGGTACACTGACTCCAATAAAAGTGATTCTGGAAAATCTGATAAGTCTTCGCTCAAAAAACGGCGTGCTTACGACAAATCTTACAGAACTAATGAACCGTTACCAAATGCCCCTGACGTTGAGTTTCCTGAAAAGCTTTGGGATTTATCTGAAGAAGATTTGCTTTCCCTAACGTCCCCGTCTGATTCAGAATCCAATCGAGATTCAACATTGACCCGTCCTGCTAAAGACATTGAATATGTCAGTAAGCCACGTCAAACCGGACGACGTGCTCTTCCTAGCGATTCTGGATATTCGACGAAAGACTCGGAAGATCCATATGCCCCTAAATATGAAGGTCAATATAGTCCTATATCATCCGCATATTCTCCTACATATTCTGAAATTTATTCACCTCCCATCAGTCCAACGTCTGATATTAGTCCCAGGAACACATACAATAATCCTGGTTTACCGGAGCCTCCAAAAAGTGCTCCTCCCACCGAAATTAAAACATTCACCCTTCCTCCACAACGGGGGAAATCTGTGGAAACATTGATCGATCCTCCTACATCCGATGTTCCCATCTTCAGCAGTCGATCAACTATGGTCTAGTTCGCAATGTAGTCTGGATCATTGACACTAACCCACTGATAACTTTATTTAATAGGTGTTTTAGTTTTTAGACACTAGAAAGGAACAAATAAGTAGATACTGTTGCAATGACAATCATGAAGAGCAACAGTTTAATTAATTTTAAGTAAGCACAGTTAAGTGGTAGTATGCACGAAATCGATTCAATTAATTGATATTTTTTAAAGTTTGTTGTGTCCCATTGATGTTGTGTCGTATTTAACATTATGTAAATGTAGAATTTATGACTAAATAAATGATTTTAAGATCTAAATGGTATCACAGAGAGGAAATTTCTGTTCCGAAGCTTGGTAGAATAACTTGTTTTTAACATTTAGATTTAATTCATGACATTGTCTTGTGTGATAAGAAAGCAAGAAATAGTTACCACGTGTGTGGAATAGAAATTTTCTCGGTTATGTGATGTGTTTTTATTTTTCCTTAATTTGTGGCATTATTACTTGCTTTCTTATCTTGTGTACATAAAGAATTCGGGTCACACTATCGCTACAGGTGAGTTGGCTCTGTCCATGATTACATTTTTATTTATACAGTGTGATAAGAATTTATCACCGTAATCAATCCTTTATCTGCTTGAAACACTTGGAGCCTACTTTGTTATAGAAATCATTTTTTTACTACGACTTTAATGAAAAATAAGCATGTAACATATTTATTACATAGGTACTTACTCAATTTACTTGCATATTAATATCTCGCCATCAATATTTTTTACTTTGTAATTTATTAACTACACATATATCACACGGTATTGTTTTAATAGCTATTATTGAATCAATTATATTATAATTACATCACACATACTCGTTTTTGCTGCTATGGCTGTTTTTTTTAATTGTCGATATTACAATACCTACTACTATTACTACTACTAAAACTACAATACATAGTAGTTATAGGTAATAGAGTTTTTTTCCGATATTGAAATTGTCATTCTAAATCTGTTTTAAAAATCTAGGTAACCAAGAGTACTCCGCCCGTACTCTCGGTGCGACGTGGGGCATCATCAGTGCTGTGATGCTGCCCATCGTCGTGGTCCTCATCTGCATTGGCTGGCGCATCTTCAAGAGGAGGAAGGAGGAAGAGAAAGAAGAGAACGACTTCCTTACCGTGAAGTGAGTAATCCCTTGGACCTTTATCCTGATTGTAAAATTAATTTTCATTGAGAGATCGTTAAATTTATTCGAATATATTGGCACAGTCCGTTGATATTTCTGTTTTTAATTTATATTATATTTTATCCAAAAATAAAATGTTTTCATAAATAAAAGTCCTACACGAATTTGATCATAAATACTTGTTAGCTGAAATTATAAATACTGTCATAAGCTCATGTAGTTAAAAAGCTTTTAAAGTACTCAAAGGTAATAGGTATAAATTTCACATATGTGATCTTTCATGTTTTGGGTATTTGACACAATTTTATTCTAACTTTTCAGAACCCGTCCCATCGATCCTGACGAATCACTAAAGATCAACTCCGATGACGAGAGCATTCCGTACAAGAAAGACGTCACAGAAGATAGTCCGGAGCCCACGGATACTCTGAAGGTAGTCGACAACTCTAGCTATCCTTACGACCAGTCGTACAGCCAGCAGATGCCACCACCACCGCCCGTAGAGCCTCAACCACAGCAAGCGAGAGCGTGGGCCGGAGAGACAGAAATAAATTAGACAGTAGTGCCCTCTAGGTATAATAAAAATAGGTCACGCTTGGAGTAATAATTAGCGTAGAGCGCATCCTGCTACACTTTAATACGAAAGATATGTACTTTGTATCAATTTTTAATGACTCAAGATATAGGTGTCAATGAACATTTAAAGAAATAAGTAATGTACTTATTATGTATCTAGGTAGAAACTTTTTTATTTTCTTTCGTAAAGGTAATTTTACTATATGTAAGTTTTGACAAATAGTGCGTAATCATTTTAATTATTTAAATTAAGTCTAAGGAAGTACTTTTAGTTGCTGTATCGTATTATTTAGGTCTTTAGACATAGAAAACTTGGGCGTCGATAGCCGTCGAGTGGGGATAGTTGATGTATGGAGAATTGATTTTGCATTTCGGCAATGCCAGAAGATAGAAGTCATAGGTCTAAGACCTTTTCTTCGATTTTTCTGGAGCCCTTCTCACCCTTGTCTACGCCTACGATATGTTATTCTATGTTTTAACTAAACTCTGTTGGTTACCAACTGAAATTAATAACGAATTACTAATTTTCTTATAAGTATATTCTCGTAACTAGCGTTTAAAAAAGTTTAAAATACATTGCACTTTGTCGTGTGTTTATTTTGGTTATTTATAAACTGTTTTATCACTATCCCACCTTACAAATTTACTTTATATTTTTTATTTAATTTTTTTACAAAAAATATTTTAATATTAAAAATACTATCTTCATAAGCTGAAGTCTTTGATTAACTATATACTCAAAGGCTAAAATATATAAAATGAAATACTAGCTGTAATAAAATCTATCATTGGGTAACTAAGATAAGTTCGATCAGGCCATTATTATTCTATTATTGCTAACAAAATTTTATGTAATTTCATTGTAACTTAGGATGCATAGCGTCACATGACTCCATGGTTTTAAACAACAAGATGCATTCTGACAATCTTCTTTTTTATTATTTGTGTTAATTTGTGTATTAGATAATAAAACTTGTAAAATATATGTTTGTTTTATTCTTACAAAATTGTGTTGATTATAAAAATATTTTTTATCTCAGGCACATTTGTAAGTACATTACCCTTCTTGTTCCTTAAAACGACTTCGGTTTACATTAGTACCCATTTCTTTTCTATTAAAATTTTAGTGTCTAGACGTTCCACTAGGAACGCTACATGCCATGTATTCATCGTAATAAACTCATACACGACGACAGGATATTTCCTGTCGTCGTACTTTCTTTTTTAACCCCTTGTGAGGACAGTTTATAATAATGTGAGGACAGTTTATTATTATAAACTGTCCTCACAAGGGGTAAAAAAGATAAGAGTAGCACTTGCAGTTCAATTAGTCATAGTTATACAATGTCCGACACTTAACTATTTCGTATTATTATTTTAGATTTAAGGTCGAACATTCCTACATGCTTTGATTATAATTTACTCTCTATATGGTTCTATGGACTTTCATCGTATAGAAAAGCTTGCGAAGTAACGTTTAATAAAATCAGGAACAATGTTCAACTATTATGAAGGTACATGGATTACAATATTTTATAGTAAGAATTTAAATCTAACATTTTATATTTTATTATCCTAGTATGTCTGATAAACGCCTTTGTTGTAATTTAAAATTAACAAAAAAGTGACAGCTGACTTTGACAATGTCAAACCAGCTGTCAATTTTATTCAAAGAGAAATTGAATTGACAATCTGACTTATCTGACATTATTCAATTGATTTGTTTTTACATTTCGGTTATAAGTAAATCAATAAATGTTAATTTATTGTGCTGTGTTTTAAATGTAGGGTCTAATAAGTGTTATATGAAGTGTTACTTCTAGTTTTTAAGCGTTATGTAAGTACATTAATTAATCTAGTCCTCTGTGTACGTAGTTAATTAATTATTTATTTCCGGTAACAAATTTATTAGCTAGTAGCTCTGATGAACTTGAGCAGAGGATGAAGGGGAAGACTGTCGGGTAAATTAACAATAATATCCTTCATACGAGAGCGGAGTCGGTTATTTACCTTTATTTTTAATGCTTTAAGCCAAATCAAATCGTCCTGGGTAATCAGGATTTCCTCAGTTATAATAAGTATCTACACCCAGCAGTGGGACATAAAAAGGTGATTAATATTTCAGCAGTATATTATTTTAATAAAAATAACCGAGGAAAGTGAGAAACATGGGTAGTAAAGTGTTATTATTTGTACAGTTAAAGTAATATCTATATTATCATAAATATACAAATAATAGCACTGAAAATTACATTAAAATGTACTAAATAACACTATATATAAAAATACAATATTATACAAATAATGATATTTTAAATATAAAAGAGCTAATTTAATAACATCCCATTATTTAGTCTTTGTAGTCTGTCTACTTTTTATGTAGATTTTAGTGTCCGACCAAATGTCTAATTCTGGCTGAAGTCAATGCCGCAGGCCTTTATTCCGCAATCATGACAACCTTTGGCCGAAGCCAAAGGTTTGAAAACTCTAGAAAATTCAGGTTTAGATTGGCTAAATTGGCTTTATATTGGCTAATATAACAGTTTGAAACACAAGAAAATTATTTTTTTACACAATAAACAACTTTTAGAGCTGATTAAAATTACTATGAAATAATTAAATTTCGAGACACATCTGGCTGTATAAGCCAATAATGGATTATACGTGTGCATTTGGAGCTTCAACATCTCCATCACAATCTCCCGGATGCACAACAGTTTGTTCAATTTCAGTGCTCGTTAGAAACTTTCGACTTCGCCCGAAACTTCGGCTCTTTTAGGCCAAAGCCAAAGGTTTCGCTGAAGGTGGGATTTTTGGCCGAAGCCGAAGCTTCGGTTGGACACTAGTACATATATTGTAATAGATTCACATTATATTTACATAGAGACTGAAAGAGTACTTCTAAGCTTGTTCAAGTTTAGATTAGTATAGTGGCAGATATCTTACATTACTAGTTTTATTATCACTGTGATAATGCTAGAACTGTTAGAATTAAATAGACTAACTTCTTGTTGCAGAGTTAAGCGATAACTGTACTCCATAGATAAGCACACTTGATACAATATCAACTACAAATATGCCATAATACAATAGAACATACAAACTACGGACTAACACCAATATGGTTTATTAAAGATGACACAAAGACTAAACAATGTCGTCTCCTGTCTATTTCTTCGACCCTGGTTAGGAGTGCCTTTCGGCATCTGGATAGCTGTCTCCGTGGTCTACTACTGGTGGCTAATATCTCGGATTAGTGTGCTGGAAACCCAGAATAAGGTCTTCAAAACCCAGCTACAGTTCAGCCAAAGTGTGATGAGGCAAATGGCGGTGGACTCCAAAACTACTTATCACGTACCTGAAGTAAGTATGTTGATATCTATTAATGGTGGCAGACTTTATATATTATTCATTGATGGTTTAACATTGTTAATATTTGACAGTATTTACTAACTTCTTCAAGGTGTACAGTGTGTGTAAAAGTATATAATGATCTCTTAAAAAGAAGGCTATATGTTGATCTAGTGAATAATAAATCATTACATGGTATAAAACAAAGTCGCTTTCTCCAACCCTATATCCCTATGTAGGCTTAAATCTTTAAAATTACGCAACGGATTTTGGTACAGTTTTTTTAAATAGATAGAGTGATTGAAGAGGAAGGTTTAAATATAATTTAATGCGTGCAAAGCAGCGGGCAAAAGATAGTTAAACTATAAGGCGCCAAAAACATGTGGGCATGTCGGGCATACTAACAATCCTAATTTAATTTAGAAGCCTTATTTAGGGGTACAAAGTTGGCTTCAATTTATGCCTGGTGACTTTTATTCGCCGTCAAAATTGGGCCTGGTTTCTCCACGTAATCTAAACAACCTGGCAAATTTTTATTTTCACCAAAAATCTGTATTTTCGGGTGGCTGTGCTCACAACCTTTGGTCTAGATCTGTCGCTGTTAAGTATATGTCTTCCATTATAATTTGTTAAATATTCTAGATCCCAGACGCATTGGGCACTCTCTGTGAGACAGTCCACATAGCTCTGGTTTGCATGGGGAAATGCACAAGGATCATCACATCTATGTTAAAATCTCTCCTGCATCAGCGCCAAAATCCCATACATTTCCACATGGTGGTAGACTCGGAGTCTCAACACACGATAAGCGAGTTGTATAACACTTGGGACTTGCCTGATGGTAAGCTGCATGTTGGTTTTACTATAAGTATTAACTAATATATAATAAGTACTTATTTAATTAATTCACATTTTCATTTGCCACACGAATTTCACTTTTTTTGACTCCTCCCTTTCCTCTCCCCATTGTCACAGCTGGTCACATGTGTGAGACCTCCCCTGTCAATAGTGTGATGTCTTATATTATATTTTTACAAAAACATAGTAATAATTCAATCTAAACAGCAGCTCCAAATTTAAAACGTGACATCACTAAATTTATTACACGTTATGTAAATAGGTTTAATTATTCCTGTGTAATGTTAATACAATGTTTTCATATACGAGATTGAATTTGAATTTCATCAACATACTACAAGCGGCGACAAACACATAGTTTTAGTATTTTTTTTCGTAATTTTTGTTTTATATATTTGATCTAATATCAGCTACAATATGTATACAAGTACTAATAATTCTTATTTTACGAATACCTTGTGTTCCAGTAAAGTACACATGTTATAATGCCCAAAACCGTCTATCGCAAGTGAGATGGATCCCAAACAGTCACTACTCTGGCATCTATGCGATGGTCAAGCTGCTCTTCCCGAGCATATTGCCAGAGACACTAAAGCAAGTCATAGTACTCGATTCAGACTTGACATTCTTGTGTGATGTGGCTGAACTGTGGGCCTTATTTCGAAATATGACTGATGATCAGGTAAGAAACTGTATAATGTGATTATATTTAAATAGATTTAAATTCTAATAAAGTTAACCAGATGCCATAAGTTTTCCAGGTAGAATGAGTAGGGTTTGATGAGGAATGTACCACCACTACTCCTATCATCTGTCCCGGGTTCGATTCCCGGCTAGACAGACATCTAAACAATGAATTTAGATTTCTGTTCTGGGTCTAAGTGTTTGTATAGTCGTGTATGTATGTGTACATGGCACCCACGACACAGGAGATAATCCTACTGTGGAGCTATGAGTGTAGATAGCGCTTATTTATTATTATTATTTCTATGTTCATGTATTCGTGTGTGTGTGTCCATGGCACCCACAACACAGGAGAGATGGAGAGTGTAGAAAGCGAAAGCGTTTTTTACTTCTATCTTGAAGCAGTTCTTGTGTATCGTTGTAAGGGTGTGGTTGCCGGCTAAAAATGAGACGAACCTCAGTCTTTCAGTAGAAAGACATTTGTGATTGATTTCAAATAAAACAATATCATTATCACTAAATTGTAGATCCATAAACTTTCACGTCTTTTATGACCTACCTTGAAGTGTACCTTTTTTTATAATGTCTTAAAAATAACCATTTCAGTTCATAGGCTTAGTTGAGAATGAAAGCGATTGGTACTTCCATACAACGAAACGTTGGCCGGCATTGGGCAGAGGCTACAATACAGGTGTGATGTTGTTAGACTTGCAAAAAATACGGAACGGTGCCAATTGGACAAATCTATGGACGGACGCAGTGAATAATAATATCGACAGGCTGAAACAAACGACACTGGCTGATCAGGATGTGATAAATGCAATGATAAAAGCCAATCCGAATATTGTCTTCAATATGAGTTGCCAGTACAATGTACAAATGTCGACGAAAACGCTTGCCAAAGGTTGCTACGAGGAGGATCGGAATAATGTTAAGGTGAGATTTAAGTGAGATGAAATTGAAGTCATGCTTATGTACTTTTTATAATTAAAGATATTAATTAATTAAAGTACTATTGTCTATGCTAAGATTTATTTATGTAACATAATGTATGTTACATACTCATATGTACTAAAGGTGATAAAACTCTTTGTGGTTTAGGTCAGTGTTAGGCGTTGCTGTATTCTGGTGTGGTAAGAAAGATATACTTGTTCAAGGCATTCCAACTTAGTCCTCAGGGTTAGCAACGAATTTGTGGCCGACCTCAGGTAGGATTGTTATCTTATCTAGGGTCGATTGCAAATATACCACTTACTATCACTTGCACCCACTGTAATATAGCGTATAATATATTCTATCGTATTGGGTTCGCTTGTAAGGGTTGGTAATTTTTATAAATAAATAAATAAATTTGAGTGCATGCTTGTTTGTTACTTCCCTAATATAAAAAGTGTAATGTTAAACCAAAATATATCATAACAAATAATATGAAAAAATATCAAATAAAGACCCATGAAATAAAATAAAAATAAATAAATAGAAGAGATCTTTTCATACTTGTGAGAACGGACTTGGTCCATATTCCACCACACTCCAATACAGATTGGCAGATCATTGAAATAGAAAAATAAATTAAGCTTGTGTTTTTTAGATTATCCACTGGAATTCACCGAGTAAATATAACATCAGAATAAGAGATGCAGATTATTTCAGAAACATACATCAATCATATGTAAACTTCGATGGGAACTTGCTACGAGAGAAACTCCATAGGTGTTCGCAGCCCGAAATAGTGACATATAAGGTATTTTATCCTATTTTTCATTTGAAGATAACAGAAATTTGTGTGGTACGTGGAAGCTTGAATAGCTCTGCGATTTACATAGTTCTTAATCTATAATATTAACCAACGTTGAGCTCGGTCGGTAGATTGATGGGTGACCGCCAGTGACAAAGTTAAGCTATTGATCCCGTTTGCTATTATTGGGTAGCAGTTGTTAAACTTCTTCAGAGGCCTTATGGGTGGTTTGGACACATCCAGTCAGGGATGGCCACTAACTCCCTTCAACACGCATTGGAGTAGCGTTGTAGAGTACAAGACTCCCCCAGTTGTAAATATAGCCCATGCCAAGCAGTAGGACATAAAATAGGTTGTGGCTAAAATCAAACATGGCCATTTATTATAATTTTATAAATTAACCTTTTAAAATGTTACGGTGTCTTAGAACATTATGTTTTTTGGTAATAAACCCTAGCTAGTTCGATCTATCGTCCCTGAAACGCTCTAAATGCAAAATTTCAAAAAAATCGTTGGAGCCGTTTCTGAGATTGTTAATAGCGTTGATACCACAGATATGTATCGTTGATACATATTAATATACAAGAATTGCTTGTTTAAAGATATTAGATTGTTCAGCTGTGGATAGATACTTAGAGGTGTGGTACTTAGAGGATTTTAAAACCTTCTACCCTTGTAAACCTTTATATTGTATCCATTTTCCAGAATGGAAATTATTTGTTTTGACCTTTTTGTTAATTGATTATTATATTTAAAATTCAAAAATAATTCTTTAAGAATGTACTTTAATTAAACTATTTTTGATTTAATTTGATTGTTGAATTCCAGATAAACCACTCGGACCTCTGCCTGACGTTCCGAGCGGCTCAACGGGTCAAACTCCGGACACATCTGTTCTACATGGAGTACAGCTATCATGATGTAGATGATTTTGATGTCACCATAGTCCTTCAACTGTCCATGGATCGAATACAGTTTCTGGAGAGGCTGGTCAAGCATTGGGAAGGTAGGAGTCTAATATATTTATAGTCTAATAATATATTTAAATGTCTTATTAATTAATTTAATAAACGTTAATTTTATAAGGTGGTTGAAAGTTTTTGATTAGATTTCAACGCAATCACTGAATACGAAATAGCGTATTAGGATGCATTCCACCTGATGGTAAGTGGTCACTGCTGCCCATAAACATCTGTAATCAACCCGAGATAAGACCGGTATCTTGCTTAAACTTGGCTACAGGTGCACCTCTACCTCCTAAAGACTAAGGTGGAATGCATCGGATAAGTATGTTTCCTTACCACACCCTTTAAACCAAAACACAGCAGCGCATAACACTGCTGTTATTAGGTAGAATAAAAGGTCCTAAAAAGGTGTGTCGGTGGTGCCTCCGAACTCGAACCACAAACTATTCTACCACTCAGAAATGGTATAAAATTTTATCTCTATTTTATTGACAAGTGCTACTTTATTAAAACAACATTATCTTTGCATTGGTGTGTTGATGCATTGGTGACTCCTCTGGTGTTGCAAATGTCCATAGGCGACGGTGACTACTTTCCATCGGGTAGACCGACTTAATTAACTTTTTCTTTTATCTTATTTATATAATTAATATAATATATGCCATTTTTTATTAATACGACATTTTTCTATTAACTTATTCTTTGAATAACCATTACCTCCAGGTCCGATCAGTGCTGCCATCTATCTGTCAGACTGTGAAGTGACGAAACTTGAAAACTTTATTCGGGACTCCACGGACATCCTAAGTAATAGAAGAAATGTCGCCTATCATCTTGTTTTTAAGCATGATTCGGTGTGTATTACTTTATAATTTTCTTATAATACAGTATTAATTATTAAATTCAATTAATATCCAAGAGTTGATAAATTGAGACTTAGTAAGGGAATGTATGGAAAAGATGTGTTTTTTAAGGAACAGTTTTCTTTAGTATGCCATGTATAACTCGTTTCTAAAAATTATTATAAGTAATACTATCTAAAAGCGCAGTATTTAAGGTTGTTTTTTTATTCAAACTTATCTATTTCTATTTCTGGCTAGGATAGGAGACATTTTATAAATCTATTTATGCAGTTTTATCTTTAGTCAAAACCGATCTTATAACTTCATTCAGCATATCCGATTTACCTCTTAATTTCAGATTTCACCATCCACATATCTTTAAAAAAATCATCCTGTATATATTTCTAACATTGCCTAATACTAATTTAATTCTAACCTTCTACCTCTAAGGTACACTATCCAGTGAATTACCTCAGGAACGTGGCGTTAGAGAACGTACAAACGCCATACGTGTTTCTAATGGACGGAGACTTCGTGCCAATGGCTGGACTGTACGACCATCTACGTTCAGCTATCAGGCTCATTAACCCTTATCCACAGAAAAAGGTATAGCATTCTGTTATATACTTATGTTAGTATCGACATAGTAGGACGACCCGGATGGCGCAATGGTTAACGCCGGAGCGCTAATCCGAGGGTCCTGGGTTCGATTCCCAGCGAGGTGGAAATTTGAATGATGAGTTTAAATTTCCG
>DWPV01001714.1:0-19541 GCA_018251915.1 Urbanus proteus proteus
GGGCTGAATTTTGAAAAAATTGAAAAACACTGAATATTTCAAAAACGGTGACACTTTTACTGAGGTGATTTTTTTTTATCTGAGAGGCCAGCTCATGACCTTTGTTCTCCCCAAGTTTGTCGTGTAACTTTTGGGACACCCTGTATAATGTATGAAGACGATATACGAAATTTAGGAGTGAAATTATCTTATGAGCTCTACTGCAATGGCCAATTTACAGTGCATTGCAGTTCTGTAAAGGCTTTAATAGGATCCATTGTCGAATTTAAGCAAGATATAATAATTTTAATTTTACGATTAATTTCAAAATATTAAATAAAGGCTCATAATACTATGATTAAAATTTAATATCAAAAATCTTATTTTATTTAATTGCATTGCACTTACGTTCTCGTTTTGTTCAGTTACTTTTCAAGTTGTTCATTTATCTTCATAATTAAAGTTTAATTCAATTACATTTCGAGTCTTGTCTTGTTTAGTTGCTCTAAGTTTGCTCAAACCCGTTTCGCGTGACGATAGTTCTGTTTGCAGGGTTTCAGAGTGTGATGCAATTTTGAACGCGAACTAGGAATTTTAATTAGTACACGATGCTCTGCACTCGTCAGTGTCTAAGATTAGAGCAATTGGCGCATGTAAACCCATTTCAAGTGGAGCTTCATCCGGAAGTTTAAGCAACTATTCGCGGTGGTGAGGGAGTGCTCACACGTTTACTTTAGTTTAACATTCATTAAAAGCTAAGTCACTAACGGATAGTTTATTTATTTACTTCTATTTATTAGGTCCCGTAGAAGCTAAAGCTTGGAAAATAAGGAGCAGAACTGTGCATTAACCAGCTTGTTTCATAATTAAAATTCTTTTAGCAAACCCACGACGGGAGGATTAATTAGAAATGGTTATTTACGATGCATTAAATTAATATAAAATACCTGCAATAAATACATATACATTATACATGCATATTAATTTCTTATTATAATTATTAGTATTCGGGGATTATTATTATTATACAATGTTTCCTAAACATTGAAGTAGAATTAGAATGCAGTTCAGTCACGGTGAGTGACCATTCCTACCCATTTGTATATGTTGACATGATCATGGGTTGTATCTAGGTAAAGCCGATCACATATACGTTACGCCTTTAAATATTAAGTATTAAACCCTGAACTTCAGGGAGTGAAAAAGATGTCTGGTTTATTTTAACCGCGTTAATTGCCAATATTATAAAATATACAATAATGTACAGGAAAAATAACATTTCATCATTATAATCAAAGTCTACCTATCTACTCTTTCGAAAGTCTAAAAAATATAGTGGAAAAAAGATAATTATGATTTAAATACAAAGAAGTCGGTAAATAAATACGTTTCGTCATAATGGATCGGACACAACTTCAACTGAGAAATTGTGTGCTTTTCAGAAAAATAGATTCAAATTTTTAGCTCTATGGTGGGCTATGGCCTTAACCCTTACGATTCTGAGAAGAGATTTAAAACGGGTTGATTTTAATTAGGATGACCTAAATTTTTGCAAAGTTCTTTCAATAAAAGAACATGAGTCTTGCAATAGCGGATTAAATTTTCGCTTCACTTGGACGCAAGTTGAATTTCTACCGCTAAATTAGTTGTGAAAATTCGTCTTGCTCTCAGGAAAACTTAGCACATTTTCTTTTCCAGTCATTCTGCTTCAGAGACTCTTGAGAATCGACTTCTGATTAAGCGTTTGTTGGAATAGAGCCTTAATTGGCTCTCAGTTGGAGATCAAATAGAGATTTACTTGAACAATAGAAAACATATTATTTAGAAACTTTTTGTGTTTAGATTTTTATTTCATTGTCTTTGTCAGGATTTTGACTCAAATGCTGTAATTAATATGTAAGAGAGTTTCTGAAACTTAATTAATCTGAAATTTCATAAAACGGCTGTACCTATTTGAAAAAACATTGAACGTTCTTTGCAAAATTTTTAAAGATATTTGTAATTTTAGACTATGATTTCACTACTGACACATGTAAAGTAATGATACAATACTAATGAATGAATTATATCTCTTGAACTATTTTAAATATTAAAACTATATGTATATATCTTTCATGTTTAGTCAGCCTAAAAAGGGATTTCGGTGAGTAGGTAGGTACTACTAAAATGTTATATCGGATACTTGATAGTAACCTTACATGATATAAAAAAAAATAGCAACGTAGTAGATATCAAGAAACAGCAAGGGATCGATGAAGCTTAAAAGTACAGCACCGAAAGAAAGAAATCAACTAGGCTTTTACAAGGCGATAGATAGTTCGCTACATTTTAGTTAACATTGAAACATCAAATACATTTAAATACCGTACCTACAGGTTAAATCATTAGAAAAGAAGGTTAAAAAAGTTGTTAATATAAAACTTGCAATTAGTGGACAAACAAGATAAAAAGGTACATTTGAAGTAGACCCTGTTGACTATTTGTCAATTTTACGAAAAGATATTGAGAGGAAAATTAATATCGATATTCAATAACCGTGAAACTTAGGGCAGACGCTTACAACAGGCCCAAAATTGAAATTCAGTGAAGTGGGGAGACCGTCAGGGCCGGCATTAGATTATTCCACTGAAATGTATCAACGAAAGCTCCTATGAAGAGGGTAACGTAATGAGGTTATATATTTGCGACGCGAATTAAATTTAATTTAGTAGTCAGATTTCATTTTAATAAATCAATTTCTGGGCTCTTCTGAATACTCTCAAGTAAGAATAGATTCGTATATACGCTCATCTTACAAATTTATAGCTACTTACAAGTAATATAATAGTAATAGGACCTTATAAGCAACTATAGTCCTTATATATAACACAAATGTAACATTCAAAGTTGTTTGTCGGATTCCCAAATAGAGGTCCTTAAGGATTACAGTACCTACATAAATATTGCGACTCTGAACTCTAAATGGGGACTTACATAGCGGGATTAAGACAGTTAACACGGCCTTAGCTGAGATCCTACTCGATATGTAGTCTGTAGACGACAAAGACAGTTCTATATGTCGAGGGCTTGCCAACTGGCAGAATTATCTTACGAGATCTAATAAATTCTGGCCCGATTTCTATGCTATTTCTTTGATTACATTTAACCATCCACTTAATGCAGCATTAGAACACGTAAAATCGCCCAATCATAATAAAAACAAACCATAGTTAACATCAAAAAAATATCCTCTTACAAATTTATTGTAAGGCTTGCCACTTGACGCATTATTATCAAAAGTACACGTTTCTATAGTAGACAATGATGAAAAACGAGGAGAGTCCAAAACGAAAACGGCGATTGCCGCGCACATCAATCAAACCTGAAGCAGCCTACACAACGGCCGCTAGACAGGTCAGGTATCCGAATACAAATTTTACGACTCGCAGCACCGACGACCGTAATTGTAGTCTAACGGCGCAAAAACGTTACAGGAATCGGCCGCCGATAGAGGCGACGGACGATTAATTGGCATCCACGAGAAGGCCGACAGGACAACGCGGCGATCGAGCGAAGCTCCCCAATCTGTCTGTTACTTACGAAGTTACCACGTTTGTCTGTCACTGTTAGGTTAGTTGTTGGACGTGTTTGGAGCGAGCGGTGACGGCGCGTGGTTGGGCTCGCTCGGCGCGGCGTCGACTGGCGGCCGGGAGCGTCGGAGGCTGCGCGGAGCGACCGCCCCCGCCTTCATTCACTCACCGCTGTCGAGGCCTAGCCCAAAACAGCCGGACTTTTAATGCGGCATGTGCCGTTTTCCCACAATATAAGGATTCGACTTTGTAAGCGTTTCGAAATCACCCGAAAAAAGGATGAAATCTTAGGAAAAGGATAAGAACCCGTTCAGACGCATTGTTTGACAAAAAATATGTTCGGCTGTAAAGACTCGGCCAAAAGCCCATTAATAAAATCAGTTTCCCGGACAAAGAACAAGCGATAATAATGATAGTACGATTTTGCTAGGTTTTTACTGGTATTAAGGTCTAATGTTCTCTAGATAAAAGATTTCGTACAAGGAATAATAAGTCTACGAGATAATCCTCCAAATAGAGGAAAAATTCCCAGACACCATTTCCATCGTACTCTAGTATAGATTTTCATTTAATAGGTGTCTCACGTGAGCTTTTAGTGAATTATGCGGGCTCTTTGATTAATAGCGCCAAATGCGTACGCAGAAGCGAAGATGGATATTGGTATCACCTAACAGATTACTGGCAAAGAAAAGACGTGGCATCACAAAGAGAGATTTGACGCTGAGCGTGTCGTAAATCAAAACGTGTTACACCTCGATACGCGTATGCAAATTGCGAATCCTGTGTCACTTTGAACGAAGCCCGCAGAGGGGAGATGAGCTGGAAATAATTTAATTTTAGGCAATTGTTTGAGCCCGCACTGACACAATTCCAATTTGCAAAAACAGTAGGTATGAAAATCTGATGCGTATATCTCGGTAAAGGGGGAACAAAATAACTGGCTAAGGCCTTTGTCTTTTCTATATCTATAATTCCTTTGCCGTAGATCGTCGAAGACCGTAGTATGCAACAATAGTGGACGTAATCGTATGATAAGAATAACTTGTCTATCCCAAATTACTCCTATCGTGCACCTACATCCGTGAACAACCTACAGGAGCGGTTCTGGTTATTTTGTTTAGAGAAATGATTATTGTACATGTTACATTTTTTTTTTCAATTATATGTATAAAAATATTCTACGAGACGTACACAAATGAGTGTGTTAATAAATAAACAGCCTGCAGAACCTGCTAAATAATGTAAACATACTTGTTTTTTGAAGAACCACAGAAATCGATCTATTCTTCTGTCCCGGACAGGGCGTATTATAGCGTACCCTGAATAGTAAATGACTAGCTAAAAAGGCTAGTGCTATGTAGCCTTTAGGTTACTTCAATAGTTAAGTACTTTATTAGTCAGCCTACTACTCTAGAGAAGAAAAAAAATATGATATACGATTCACGCGGCGCTGTCGCCACATGCCATCAGATTCCAAAGGGATCAGACTTCGATGCCTGTCTTGGCAGATATGTACTTGCGTAATATATTTTTAACTTTGCTTTCGGCTCTGATAATTTATTCCAAGCACCTACACTACAGTAAATTCTAGTGTCGAGCTATGAGTGTGGAGTGCTTTAATTCCAGTTTCACACCATCGTTAAGGTCCCATTTAAACTCGCAATAAGACCCCAGCTACACGCCGAGCACAATAGTAGTATTGACAATACGGTGTATCATAGTTGGATTATGAATTATGGGTAGATCAGGAATTGTGGTCGGTACATGACATAATAGCCCAGCGAACTATTGAATCGCCCGTAGATCTATTCATTTCCGATTCGATTATATACGGTACGGTAGGGACAGTGCCAGTGAGAAGCGAACGGGATAAACGTACGCATATTATCACATTACAATAGAATTATGCATGTTCAATTATTCATCGGATCACTTTAGAGCGGGTTACAAGCTCGTTGGAATGATACCAGTATCATTTTCATACACTGAAACTGTTAATTGGATAACTTTTGCGTTATTTCTATGTCAATTTCAATAAAAAAAATGCATAGCAGTTTGAAATTTGGTCCCGCAGGCTGGTGACTCAACAACCTTGGACGGTTCGACACCCAGCCAATTTTTATGAAGAAATTACGAACATGCCACCTTTTGTTACAAATTGATGTAGCAACCGAGCATGTAGTCATCTGTTATTAATCCGAAATAAGACGAGAGTCTTACTTATGATTTATCACACCAACCCCCAAGGACTAAATTCTTTGTTCCGATGAATGATCACTCGGTATAATCTAACATATGAGTCGTAATTAGACATGTCTAAGGTCTACGTAAAATGATAATCTATGTGGGCTTATAGTCAAATCGATACGTTACAATGGAATTGTGCATTTCGGATATCTACACAGAATCCTGACAAGATGCCTGCAATGTATGCAGGATATATTGTCAGGCGATGGATTAACAAAGTCTGCAATTAATAATATCCTTTATGATTTATTAAAATATTGATTTTTAGTATTGGATATGCATTAAATGCGGTTGATGTGGTGTTGTGGACGTGGTACTAGAAACAAAGTGTGGAACTTTATTCGCGTTGGTGACTACAGTTCGTGTTTATGAAACACAAGAAGACGTCGCTGCCAATCAGATTTGGATCAGATCTTGGAATTTGTCCGCACGCCAATCAGAACATACTGAATAAAAAGATTTAACTTGATCTATACTAAAAAACTCACATAACAACTAAATACACTACCTAACCGGTATTGCAAAATTATTAGACCGCCATAAATCTAGAAGGTGAGCATACCTTTATTACCTGTCACAAAGTTAAAGCGATAAAAACTATATAAGAATTAGTTGAGGACTAAACGGCCGGCCATTGTGAGCCACACGCGAACTTCCCTCGTAAAAATAACTCCACTTGACTGCTTTGTTGTGGGTTACTTCGCGTGATAGTGGAACTTCCACAGATTGATATAAGATTTAATTGTAACGAAACAATAAACAAACACAATGCTGAAGAAAGAATTTTCTCGGTGTTTTTAAAATGGAAAAGTACGCAGAAAATTTTCGATCAGCTTTCTTGGTGTGTCATTGTATACGAATATTTAGTACAGGATCAGGTTCATCATTGCTGACTTTATTATTTGCTAGGTTTTACGTTAAGAAAATGTCGTGTTAACCGTGTTTTCATTGAAACCTCCTACAATATCATTAGAATACGAAGCTAAATTTCGCCACCATTTACGAAGCCAGAATAGCTCGGTCGGGAAATCGGGTGACTTAAATCCCAGGAAACCCGGGTTCAAATCTCGATCATGTTTTTTTCGAGTTCCTTCTTTTTGGGAGAAAACTTATCTTTATAAATACATTTATTTATAAAGGACACGACTGCGCATCGATCAAAGTTGTAGAAGAACAGAGGACGCTCATTTATAATGAAGCAAATACATACATTGAAGGGCGATGTGTTACGCCACCAGAAGCATGTTGGCGATTATTTGGTTTTGAGATCCAAAATAAAAGTCATAGTGTCCAATGACTGGATATCCACTTACCAAGACAATGTCGGATAGCAAACTTAGATCAAATCCATGAAGATTTAGCTGACAGTGGCCAAGGAGGGTCTACTCTGGAGGCTTATTTTAGGAACAATACAAAAATTAAGAGACATAATGAGTCAAGCGATAATTTCTTACCTCAATATCATTTTTATGCCTGAAAACTTTAAATAGATTGGAAGATTTAGCAAATAGGAGCCAGGAGTTCGCCATTTGCGAAAAATTGGTAGGGTTCATAATGTTAATTGCATTGCCCAAACGGAATCTTACCGTTTGCGATTGTTTCTAGGTATTTCATGTAAAAGATGCAACAAGTTTTGAAGACCTTCAAACCGTAACAGATATCCAATATCAGACGTATAAACAAGCTTGTTTAGCAAGAGGCTTGACTTCGACGATCAACAATGGATAGAAGGATTACGAGAATCTGCATTGTCTAAAATGCCTGCAGCAATGAGAAGCCTTTTTGTTCAAATTTTAATTTACGGATCTCCTGAAAATCTGAAGCGTCTGTGGGAAACATTTAAGGAAAATCGCGGTTAGAGAATTATAGCTAAAAAATTAAATACTGAAGCGACAGAAGGCCGAAATTTCCCTTACTGATCTTGAAGATAATCATGAAAATTTGAACACGGATAGGTAAATCCAATACAACTTTTCCAGAGTGCGTGGATGGCGAAATCCGAAACTATAAGAAAATACAGCGAAAAATGATGGAAGTACTCACGAGGTCAATTTAATACAGGTAAACTAAAACTGTATAATTCATTTTTCATAAAATTCATTTCCCTAGTCGGGAACGACTTTCTTGAAATTTTGAATTTGTGGGACTTGGGTGGCAATGGATCGACCTAGCTAGGTTTTATTTTCAGAAAATGTTGTTTTAACCATTTTTTCATTGAAACCTCCTAATATCAGTAATAACGTTAGAGCAACAATATCATTAGAATATGAAGCTAAATTTCGCCACCATTTACGGAGTTAGAATAGACCGGTCGGGAATTCGCGCGCCTTAAAACGCAGAAAGCCAGGGTTCAAATATCGGTCAGATTGTCTCTTTTATTTTTACTATTTTTCAAAATCCTTCTTTTTGTGAGAAAAAATGAGAAAAATACCGACCAAAGCTGGGTCATCCAGGTACTGTTTCTTATACTAACTAGTACTATGCGCATCAAATTCTGATGGTTCATTGATAATTGAATTTTCACTCGCGGGCTAATCGAACGAAACGCTGCGATTTTTCTTCAAGGTTTACCCAATAAGAAGTCGAAGTATTTATTGCCGTAGCAAAATTCAGCCTAAATTCATAACAGTCATGGACCCCAGTTCTCTCAATACATCAAATAATTAAAGTGAATTACTATTATTTGTAATAATATTCCCCTACTTAAGTACAAAAACATTTTTTCACAGATTTCTTCTGTAACAAAAATATTTTAAAATAAATCACATTTTTTTGCGAAAATATACAATAGTCTCCACACCAAAAATATAAACAGGAGATACAAACGTCGCACTAGTATGAATAAATAATTTACCACACAGAAGAGAGAAATGCACATACTTTTTAGGTTGACACGAAGCAAATGTCTCTTCGCCGCAGAAATAAGTATTTACCCCGGCGTAAGAAATTCTTTAAAGAATTCAGACGAAAAATAAATGCAAAATACGGTATTCTGTATTCTTCCACTTATATTACGCCACAACATACTAATGCTTCAGTAAATGGTGATATGTTAAAATAGCTATTACAACTATAAATTTTTTTCAAAGTAAAATGTATCTTATTTATTCTACATATATGTCGTTAACGAGTAAACATTATATTTTTCGCTAAATGGTCATTGCTGCCTATGAAATTAAATAACCAATTTCACGAAGAAGAAAGTTCCTTGCAACGGTAATAATGTAGACTGACAACTTTGACGAAGATGACGATATTCTAAATGCATAAGAATAAAGATGGATCCTTCAGTAATCTACCTCACTTTAAGCCCGAACACACGGTTGCCTTTCAACAGTATTGTATTAAAATCGATTGAAATCTTTCAAAAGGTGGACTAATCGAGTTTTATACACTGTCCCTACCAGGAGTGTAAGTCTTGTACCTATCAAATTAAAACTTCATCAAGAGAATGAAAACATCAGTGAAGCCTGTCATTGTTTCAGCTCGCCTCGTGGTTGTAAATCTCAAAGTCAATTCGGTGAACTCAACGCAGACGGATCAAGTTTATGGATCTAGGTGTTCCGCGGTTTCACAGCCTGTAAGTTGCAAGCGGTCTGATAGTTTGCGACGCTTTCGCCATGTTTATTGGATTATCTCTCGGCTCTGTCGTACAGAGAATATAGTTACAAGTTTCGCTTTAAACCCGCCTAGTGTTCGCGATACGTGTCTCAAAGTGATTAATAAATGTTAATTATATTATCGGAGCTAAACGCTATCTACAAGTCTACAAGTTTTACATAACATTTGATTTAATCAGGTTTGAAAAGAGAAGGGATATATTTATTTGTTTAAAACCTACAATAAATTCAATAGATCATTTGTAACCGAAACATTGTCCGTGGCTCTTAATGGCATTTTTGGGCTTGGTTCTCTCTATGTGTATCTTTGCCGTTGAGAATGATACTTCTATCATAGTACCTGAACAACACAGTGAAGTATTTTCCATACAATCAGATTATGTGTAGGTACGTGAGATGGGTGGAAAGATGTAGGTACACCACGTGTGTTGATACATGTTTCGGTTTTATTTCATTTGCTAATTAAACCTAATTTAAATCTACGTAAAAGCTGTAAACAAGCTAGAACCCGTGCTCATGCTAAGTAATTGTATTAACCAACTTAAACAGAATGCTTTAGAAAAGTTTCAGTCAAACGTGCCATTTCAACAAAAACCGTACAGTTTAAGTTAAACTTTATCATTTAACTCGCTTTTGGTAAAATATTTCACGAGTTTTAGAAACTGCACGTTCATCCTATACTCATATCATTTAACATTCTGAAAGAGCACTATAAATATGAGATGCTTGGTTTTAACCTAGAACCATTGGTTACTAAGCTTTATAAGCCCATTACTTACTAAGGTTACATAGCTTAAGCTAATGTGGTTAACGCTGACTGAAAAAAACTGTTCAATAGTTCTATTATGATGTATTAATTGGTTTGGGGATAGTCCCGCCATCAGATCACGAATTAATATCCGCTACTTACATATACGAGTACTCGTATATTTAGTTATAACATAAATACTAATAGAAACGCCTAGTGCATATTAATGAACAACAAAAAGGCAATTAGTATTGTAACTAATTGTGTTCTTTGAAATTCCATTTTCACACTTCGCACTTCTTATGATAACCCACCAAGTATCATTCATCCAACAAGCAACAGTGCATAATCAAATCGTGGCTCAAAAGAAAAAGCACATACCTGTGTGCACATTTCAGCATATACAAGTGTTGACCTTCTCATTTAAAGAGCATTCGTTAGAATTTTATGGACCATTTCACTGTTGCTTCGTTCCAGAGTACCGCCGGAGGTTGTGCCGCCGGCAGCGTTTACGTGTTGAGTTCGTACATAGAAATTGTGTAAAGAATCCAAAGTTTTTCACTTTAGTAAAAATTGTTTTACACACATGCTTGTGTATTATGATGAAGGATACTTAGTATCTTTATTTTAGAATATTAAAAAAGGTATAATTTGAGGCCGTACAGTAGAATTTCTAAAAAGACTGAAGAAATAAAACAAATCTTAACAAAACAAAGAAACATTTACGTCCTTTTGTCGCGTGAAAAATAACGAAATTCCTACATTTATCAGAAAAATATGAAAAAATACCAAGTGTCAAAAGATGAAAGACCACAAAGACCTTCGCTCTTCATGTGAATGAAGCTTTCATATCTACCCAGGATTTGCGCCGTGTCGAGTTCGACCATAAAAATGACGAGTGAAAAATAACGAAAAAGCATGATTCACTCCTTTCACCTTCAGTTGTAGTGTTATGGTTCAATATTATTTGTGCTCTCTTTTCTTATCTGTGCTCTCTCTTTCTGACGAGAAAAAATCTTATTAGGTGTAGGTAGTCCTATTAGGTCATAAAAATCTTATTAAGTCAGCATGCATGCGCACATAATCAAAAATCGTAAAATAATTGACCATTAAAAGAGTATAGATCATGTTGACATCTCTATGAAAATAATGATTTTTGATCATTGTAGGTTTAATACATTTTAACAGAAATACACTTTTAAGACGCATTACAATTATATATTAGGTACACTTTTTGTACAAAAAGTTTATTCAGAAGAAAAAAATAACCGTCATACGTGGTATCATTTACCCCCATTTCATGGCTGAACCGCCACTCGTTGGTGAAGCGAACACGCCGCGGAAACTTCCATAAAAATGGAATATCATATGAAAGTTTCCGTCCGTTCGTCATGTTTATTACGGTCGGGGCCACTGCATCATTTGGAAACACGTAGCTTCACAAATTAATATTTAGTTTAGTTTAAAAATATAGTTAAATTTTGATAACTTAGGCTATGAGTTGTACTATGATCTTTGGAGGAGCGATCTCCATACCGGTATGATACGTAGAAGGTTTTAAATATGAGACCCAGGATAGCAGGCATTTAAATGATGAGATAGTGTCGGTACTCGTCATGATGAATCCAAATCACACATTAGACAATCCTAATATACTATAGGTTTATATGTGTGGAAAGCTTAAGTATTAAGTATAATTTCCTCAGACTATAAATACGGTACGTATTTTATACAGCTAGAAAGCGTTAAATGAAACATTTTACAAATCATTTCGCAATAAAGAAGTGAAGAAATAGCGATAAAATTCCAACAGGCCAAGGAAATAACGCAAAATCTCCTAAGACCAACATCCCCACACGAGAAAGCTGAATATCAAAAGCAAATGATGATACATTACATCGTTATGAGGGTAAAATTAATAGCGGAGAAGTAAAAACTACATCGTTCGAAGTTGGCCGAACATTCATTAACTGGGCTGCGTGTTTGTGATGTTATTATGATTTTTGTTTTGTACTACTTCAATGAGTCTAGCCTCGTATGGACATCGATGTTCGCTACTAATGAGAAATGTCGTCAAATTTATTACATGTAATTAGTTCTGAGGCCTTGGGTATTTTTATGTAGCCACAAACATTCGCAGATGTAGATGGAGTTTTCATGGAATAAGAGCTTCATACGAGGATACATTAGGGCGGCTTGCACCCAACAAGTAAGGATATAATACAAAATCGTCGTAAAAACGGCATCGTCTGCTCACTTTTTGCGGATATACAAATTTCCGAGGCGCAAACAGGTGAATTATCATATTTAACGCGGACGGGAAATCCGAGTGATTTAAATCTTTGCAATTACTCTTCGAAACTGAATCCAGCTGATTTTTATCAACATGAAAAATGTTACTATTTTCACATTTCTTTGTTTACTTTTAGGGTATTTCTTTCCTAAGACCGATAGTAAAATAATTACTAACTATGACTCTTGAAACAATAATTCCCCTAACCCCATGTCATGGCTCGAATAACGTACAGATATCGTTATTAAAATAAAAATCACAAAGTAAAAATAATAATAAAAATCATCAGGCATCTAATATTCCATTTGGTTCAATGAAAACTAAAACGTTGAGTGAAAAGTTAAAATTTGACATGCCATCATGTGCTCGTCATACGAGTTTTGAATTTAGGAACTTTCCAGCCAACTAATGCAAGTTTAAACCGGGTCATTCGCTGCACTGAGTTAGTCGAGTCTTATTTTAGTTCCACATGGCGCTTCGGCACTTCTTTTTTACCAGACTATATTTCCGAACTTCTTCAAAGTAGTACGAAAAGTTTTCTTAACATTTCCTTTCCAATTCCCGCATTAGTTTATAAGATGTTTACAGAACCAGGTACAGTAGCTTACAATGCAAAAGTTGTTCTGATAGAAAAATGTAACAGTGCAAAAGCATTGAAAAATTGAGCACAAATTATATGTAAAATATTAGACCTTTAATATTATTATCATAGAATCAGATTTCTCTATTTTTTTTCAGAAACCCTTACTGAATGTAGCAGTTAATAAGTGAGTTGCAGAACCCCATTTAAAAATATATATTGAAACTGTCAATATTAAATAGCGCTGAAACCTAAAAAAAACATTTTTTATTTAAAATGGCAGAATTCGAAAGAAATCTGCGAGAATTTGCATATACGATTACACACTTTACGCCTCAGAGCTATGACCCACTTAAAATGCAATTTCAATACGACAAGGTCCCGGATTTCCTAAATACGGCTTCGGACTGGGTTCCATTTATCCACAAGTGGAAAATAAGTGCCTGCCTGAGAAGGTTTAGAATGGTAGCTCCAAAAATATATTGAGACGCTTTTTATGCTTTATTCGAGATATTGATCTCCTTTGTTTCTGTTTGTTCTAAAACAGGCACATTAACATTATCCTTGAAATTGGCTTTACAACTTATCCTTGAAATTTAAGAAGGTAATGATCATCTGATTTATAACCAGCTAATGAAATGGATTATACACCAATTGCGCTAAACATATCATATTATAATACGAAATACAGATATTATACATAATATACAAGTACTAGTTACAGATGAACAAGTAGATAATGCTCCATATGTTTCCATTTCCGAAGAACAATATATCTTGTGCTCAGATTTGATGACACGCGAGCCACGTCAATCCTAGGCTTTCATGTATATGGAAACGAATGGAGATGAGTTGACGAATTTTTCACCGTAAATACAGGTAACGTGTAACGGGCAAAGGAATATTTTACCGTGCAATCACCGCAAAACAAGGTAGGATCACCGCTCGCATATTTACACACGTTAATGTATGTACACTGAAGAGTAAACGTAGATTGATTGGATATGTTAATGGAAAACACTGAAAGGAGCTAGGAAAAAGATTTCAATGTATGTATTAATATTAATATGTAACACCATTGCACGGTGATAAAATAATATAACGCATTAAGATAAGGCCATAATAATAATACAGAGGCACTACACTTCAAGTACTCAAAGTTTCATGATATTGACGACGTTATTATTTTGAAATTTGGAATAAATTATCTGATAAAGTGACGTATTTCGTTGGAATAATAAGCTAAATAATAAGATAAAATATTATTTGAAATAGAGATGTTATATGTATTAGCATTTCGACAGATATTGTTAATAGGAACATTTAAAACATACGGGTCTTATACTTTTGCATCGAATATATGCCTAGACAACTTACCAATATACATTAGTACAAGTTACGATAAATACATACCTATATGCTTCAAATTTACAAAATAGACCTAAGTAAATAATGATATCAAAGACTTGTCAGCAGAAAGGCAAAGTAAACGACAGTTTTGTCTACCAAAAACAGAATTAATACTAAGAAAATTCTTGATAGATGTGTCAATCATAGAGATATTTCAAACAAATGTATAAAGAAAATATTTTTAAGACAAATAACTACGTAAAAACATAAATAGCAGTATCGAAATGGTAAATAAGTAAATAAATATAAAAACCCTTTACAAATAAGTCATAAATATTAATACAGAAATCGGCAAATGGCTTTCATATATAGAGTACATTCACCCAATAGTCATTCATAAAAATTACCACATATTAATAAACAGCTGGTCTTGTAATCACCTACCGCACGAGTGACTCGACAAAGCTATAGGGGTAATCTATTATCTCGCGAACTCACACGGAGGTCTTGATAAATGTTCATCTTCATTCATCGCCAGAGTACCTATCATTGAGGAAGTCACCGCAGAGGTAATGGGTATAACGTGATGTTATTTTATCATGCGATGAAGAAGCTACGATGTTGCTTTATTTATTTTCATTGACAGAGTTGATCTTCGTGAAAATTTTAATAATAAAGATAAGGATAAAATAACAATAACAAATGTTGTCTTGAACCCGTCTGACGAGTGCATTTAAGCTACAACAAGTTTTTATAAAGTAATAAAAAATCATAAAAAATGTTTTCTAAGTATTAAAAGTATCAATTAAAAGTTTCTCCAGTATTTCAATGAATATTAAAGAAAATAGATCGGAAATAAATAAAATAATAATAACGTCATCTTAAATCATCGATTTATTCTAGTCGTGATGATTTAGCTAAGACAAAAATAAGAAAGGGGAAACAAGTTGATAAAGAAAATTCACAAAATGTATAAATAAGAGATAATATTTCACAAATATGATTAACAACTTTAGCAAACTCAAAACTGAAGGAGACAAATTGTAATGTCACATTAAGGGTACCTAGCGAGGAACACCATTCATGTTGCTATTATTTCACGCCCACATGCGACCTTGCGGATAGAAGTGTTAGCACCCGTGTCCATAACTCTGTAGATATTATCGTTAAAAAATATGTTGCTTGTAAAATTGCTTTCTTTATTTAAGTTATAAATAGTTTCGTGATCTGTAAAATCTAAAAATGTTTAGCTTAAATTACTTTTATCATTCCATAGATTGTTTATACCGATATATTGTTATTTTTATAACTTTTAAAGTAGTTTTTGTCGGTGTATCGTCATTTTTTTCGTGACGGATTATTTATCAAAACCTTTCTTGTAAATTTGAAAAACTAACGATATCGAAATCATTAAGTCGTGATTACAAGATTTACCAACTGTCTCTGAAAATCATTACATACTATTTTAGTTATATTTCGGAGAGAAGCAAAATACGACTGTAATATAAGAGAAAACAGATAGTGTTGATTTGAAAAATGATAATCAGACTTATTTAACCGTATACATTTTAAAGATTTTAGAAAGTAACACCGTATTTATTACAGTGACGTCTTGTCCAAATTGGGTCAAATTGGTGCGTCACATTTGGGCCAGTAAGGAACGCCATTAAGGCAGCTATTGTTCCGTGTTCCCACATCGAGGCGTTGCAAAGTGTCCGCACCCTCGTCTATTGCGGAAAAAGTCGAGAATGTCGACTTTGTTGTAATATGTGTGACTATTATCCTTTTATCACTTACTAAATAAATGTTGAAAGCACTATTGTGTCAACTAAAACACTGACATGGAAGAGCTTCCTTGGGATTACTTTTTATAACCACTTCTTTCGAGAATGGAATAAATTTCTTTATTTAGGTTCACATTAACAATAAATCAAGCGTTAACAGAATACTGTTCAACTATTTTCAAAGCAAAATTAATTTGACTATAATTCAACATAATATTTCTCACAGAAAGCTAACTTTATTACTGTGTATCCGCGCCATATAGAAGTTATTATAAGAAGCATCATTAAGTTAAGCTGTGAATTCACTAGAAGTTTCTGCGGTAGCTACATATATCATCACTTATTACGTGAAATCTTTCGGAAGACAAGGATTTTGCGTGTTTGCATCTCATACGAAAAAAACTAAGTTGAGTTATATTCAGCGAGAAAATGAATAATAATTTAAGTTGGATCTACACTCAACAAAAAATGTATTCTGTAAAATTTATGTTTTCTCTCGAATTTCGCCTTTTAATTCGCTGTGTAGAAGTATATCTGCTAAAATATACGTACTTATTATCTAGAATTCTAGATAAAGGGGTAACTCGGCTAAGAAAGGTGGTAAAAAGTAAATTAAGACAATTAACAGATTGTTTATTAAAACTTTCGACGACTTTCTAACCTAATCCTTACTTTTTGCACGTTGAGCGGGTTGACTCTGACCCAAATAACTTGGTATACCTACCTTTAATTGATTACACACAAAATTCGTTCCTTTAAAATCAAAGTATGCAATAGATATCCAAAATAAGGATATCCGAAATAAAGGATCTGCTATGAATGCAAAGCGATCACTTAAAAAGATCTCTTAAATGTTAAAGTCACTTAATCATCCACAACAAAGTTCGTTTAATTCGTTCGTAATTCTTGACAAAATAATTATATCACTAAAAAACTACATTACAAATCCGTTTAAGTAGTCTCTCCCTGACGGATATTCAGCAGAATTAGTCTTAGATAATCACATTCCAACAAAAAACCTAAGAAACAAAATTGTCTTCAAGGCGAGGTTTTCTGAAAGGTAGGCAGGACAAGATTAGCAGCAGTCAAATTAAATTTTATTACAAGCAAGTTCAAGTAAATGGGCACGCGGCCATTATGACAGCATTAAAAAAGGTATGAAGAAGATAATAAAATATCTCACTGTTTTCACTTCACTACCTTTCCTTAGAGCCTTAATGACTATTATCTAAAATCTAATATTGTTTTCTTATCGAAATTTACTAGAACGTCACGACTAGATATTTTTTAGAATATTTTTATATTATAACAGTAGCAAACGAGAATTAAGCTCACTCTGCCGCTAATCAATGACTATTCGAACCCATATAAGATAACAGTCCCACGTAAAGATGTCATTGCGAAAACATTACAAAAAATACCCTTACACGAGGCGCTATGGTAACTAGACCACATCATTAATAAATTCTACAACTTTTCTCATTCTCAGCCAAGACACTAAAAGATAATCACGATATCAAACATCGCACAAACCGGAAAGGACAGTACATAGCCAGTCGGACTTTAGATATACGTTTAAGGTCCTAAATTTACGCACTTATGTTTACGTTATATATTCATCAAAGCCCAAGAAATCCTATGAACTATGTATAAGCAGAGGCATTGACAGTTTATTGTGTTACAATTATATTTTATTTAACATCGTTTATAATATGTATCTGTGTTGTTAATACGCTGCAATATTACTATTTAGTCAGAAAAATTGATTCTCTACGACACAGAAAAACTTCTTTAATGACACTAACAAAAAAATATGCCAGCTACATTTCACTGAAGAGCTCGCGAATATTATTAGCCGAAATATAAAGTTAAAAGTTGCAACGATTCACATTATGCGACGAACATTAACTGTGCCAGCCAAGTAGGTCATTAAGAATTTGGTGAACGCGTTTCAGCGTAAATCATGCCCTACCTTTTTTAAAACGTTTCCATTTGACCTGATTTCATGTTACAACTGATACTAAATTACCTTTTAATGGTACCATTCGAAGCACTATACCCCATATCAACGCTTTGTTTGCAGATTCCTAGACTATATTCGCGCACAGCCCATGTGTAGATCTACAAAGTCACAGAACGGCGGTAAGTGGAAGGGATGTATCGTGATTTCGCGCACCCGTGTTTAAAAGGCCAGTTTTTAAAATTGAATAGCAGTGGAATAAAATCTTGTCGGAAGCCATATGATAAGTTTGAAAACATCGACACGTAAATGCGTCGATGTTATCAAACCGCCGTGGCGTACAAATCGTGATGAGACACTGGAATGAAAAGTACCACGGAAAACCGAAAGAACAAATCTACAGTCACCCAAAATATACTTACCCAACCACAAACTAATCTAACCAGTTTGTTGACCCTCTGCTGAGTGTTATCTTCATCTGAATACTGCAAGCGAAGTCTAGTAAGTTCTGAAGCGGGAATGGACTTGTAAATATTTTGCATCATAATGAAAGTTTATCTTTATTGTCGCTTAACAATAACTAAATATTAGTTCTCCGGGACTTTAATCGCCACCTAATATCACACACCTACTGCTTTCATCACAAATGATAACATAAAAACTACGAGAGTTAATGACAGTTAATGACTTTGATACCCCATGTGAATTCTATGTAAACGGATCAAGATACGATTTTCGGAATTTAAAACAAATTGATTACCGGAATGGGATTATACTGTTGCACTATTTTTATATTACAACTTGACCTATATGTAACATCAATATACAATGAATCGATAACAAAATCGAGGTTAACAACGGTTACTTCTACGTCAAAACTTAAAACGAAAAACAGTTAACAAATATTTGAACATAGTCCTCTCCTTGCATTTCATATACTCGTAAGCTATCCTTTAAGTTAGGCCTGACGTTACGGTATGTTTGCGGAGCCTGAATTAAACGCCGGGAGCTGTAGGTCGCCTGTGTAACTTACTGGAACTATCTTCAACATGTGAAGACGATGTACCAATTCCCTTAGAATACGAATACCGATTCGGTGTTACGCTGAGAGAACATTTTAATTGATAAAATTTTATTATTCAAAATCCAAAACATAGTGGTACCGGCCAGTTTGGTACTAAATTTTATAGATAGATTTTTGTCTTACTGTAGCTTTAACTAAAGTAATTTATTATTATTTGAGAGACCTGTCTCTCCCAAGTTTGTCTTAGTACTTTTGGGACATTCTGTATTATAGGTAAAACAATAAAATTAGGTACCAGTAAATACTTAAATCTTAATAAACAGATACCTACTACTGTAGAAATCATCTCATATTTATTGCAGCTCTCAAATAAAAGGTATTAAACAA
>DWPV01001715.1:0-19534 GCA_018251915.1 Urbanus proteus proteus
AATTATAATGAAATAATATTTTAATTAATTTATTTTGAATAATTTGTAGTGAACGGAGGTTAGTTTTAAATGCTGTTCCCCATACTTCGATAAGGTAGTCGAGGTGTGGTTTCACAAGCGTATTATAAATAGTATACCGAGCATTGAGTGGCAAACATTTAACTACGTTGCGTACAGAACCTAGGAGAGTGGATAATTTTGTATGTATCTTAGCAATATGTGGTTTCCAAGAGAGTCTATTGTCTAACACGAGGCCTAAATATTTTTCTGCGTTTACTTTGTTTATAACTTTACCACTTATAGTTAATGGTAGGAAATTTGGAACTTTTTTATTTTTTGCCGAGAAAATAATATAATTTGTTTTTGTAATATTAATTGTAAGCAAGTTACGACAAAACCAAGTATGTAATAAGTCAAGGTCTGCCTGCGCTTCTGCTAGAATTGAATTTATATTATTTCCAAAGTAGAACAGACAAGTATCATCTGCGTATAAGCTAATATGTCCTTTCAAGTTTAGTTTATGTATACTATTTATATATATTAAGATACATCGGTTTATATCATTTATACAAGTATATTAAGCGCACTAATCGAAGCTGCTGCAGCGAGATAATTCACGCATGCAGGTAGAACACATATACCATCGTAGACCCTCGTGACAGAGAAAAGGATCTTACATAAGAAAGTTATTTTATTTGAGATTCATTACCGATGCGTTGCTAATCTCTAAAATATTAGTGAATTGCATAATATTATTAGTATGTTTCCCAAGTACAAAACTAGAACGAGATCAAAGCTGAGTAAGATTGTTGTATCAGAAAAATGTGTCGTGGTAAGTATGCTCTTAAACCAATGTTGTTATAGAGCACTAATAATATATTATAACGATCATAATATATTATCTTTAAAACTGTTTAAAATATTTTAATATTACAAACGTCTCGTGTAGCAATGTCTCTACCTGGATTGGTTATAAAAAAGATACATTTTTTATAAAAGTTTCAACATGTCTAAACGTCTTATAAAACGTGAATATGCCTCACCGTCTTTACTAAATAATTTCCATGAAGGTTGGACAGCAGGGTACAGCATACTTTGTTGTTGACCAAACTGGTAGCTTACCTGAAAATAAAAGCAACATAGGTTAATACATGTCCCTGAATAACATTTTTAACTACGTTTCTTTTGGTTTGATCTTGAAAAGGGCACAAAAAGGAAATACTTAAATCTCCATAGAGATTTTAAGGGTCTTATACATACATACCAAATATTAATTAGTTTTGTATCTCCCGGGACCCATGCGCGAGGTCGACAAGTACTCATTTAAGTCAATTAAGGGGTTTAAATTTCATACAGAAATCGTTCCAATTTTATTTCATTACGTAATCATGTTATTATGAAAATTAATTGTGGCTTATTTTGTACCAAAATTGGTGTAACTCAGCTACTTTATTTTCCATGGTCGTATTGTCATTTGAGAAATTTAAATAATTAAGAATAGTATTACAACCAGAGATTTACATCTCTGATTACAACTACGCTAAAAGTGCTATACATAATATTGAATTGAATTAACATCTGAATATCATATAAAAGTACAAAAACGTACAAAATATCAACAAAATCCTTAGAGTTCCATACATCTTTAAGACCCTATAACCGTATTGTCTGGTGTGGAGTAACAATCCTTTTGTTAAAATATCCCTTAGGTCCTATTCTATGCGGAAAACTGCCTCTCGATCCGTTCGATATCACTATAACAGACAGAAATCCGAGATCGTTCGACTAGAAATGTTTCCCTCACGAAAATAGCTAAATTGTGCATACGTGAACAAAATCTCTGTAAGTACTAATAATAGGATTATGTTAGAGATTCTTTTATGACATTAAAGTAAGATGCAGTCCTGATAGTAGAACTAACTTGAGTTCCACCTGAAACCTTGTAGAAGGATAAAATCCGAGCACTAAGATGGTCGCTTCATTAGTTTAGAACGAGTTGACGAAGTGGTATTGTTATTAAAACAGTATTAACATTTTTTATCTTTCTTGTCAGGAGCTTAAGTAAAAAGAAAATGATTGTAAATTATGAAGGTTGGAAAACTTACTGTTGAATATTCAAAGCGTGCTCGGGTAGGTACTACTAAACTCAGGTTGTTTTTTTTATATGATGGAAGTAGTAAGCGAGCTACATGCTCGCTTACTACTGATGGTAAGTGGCCACTGCCGCTCATGGATATCTCTAATCAACCCCAAATAAGATTACAGTCCTACCGGAGGTCCGTCACGGATGCGTTGCTACCCCAGAGGACTATGCCTTGGATAAGTACATATGTCTCCCTAACCACACCCTTTAAACTAGACCACACTGCGCTACACTGCTGTTATAAGGCAGAAATAGGTGTGGCGGTGGTGCCGCCAGAGTTGAACTACAAAGTGCTCTAACCTTTGATATCTCAAATGCTACTAATATGACTGTTTTATATGTATAGTAACGCAGTAGGATAGGTAATTGAATAACTCGTTTTTAATGATGGCAGTTGACACAGCTCCAAGTTTTATGAATAAAAATTCAAGAAAAATAAAAATCTAAAAAATCAGAACATTTAACTAGCTCTAAAATAAACAACTCGATCTAACAAAACCTAAAAGACGTTATAAATTTACCTCGCGGCCACGTCTATCGGTTTTAATTGAAACCAGTCAAATGAAGAAAGTGTTTAATTAGTTTATTTAACTAGAAGTATTTATTGTTTAGTCATCTGTTACGCATGCTGGAGCTAACTTTTTATTAGTTTTATGTCTGAAATTATGGCATTGATAAATAATAATGATTAAAAAGAATATTGGCTAATGATAATAAAAAGGCTCACACGTTTATTTTTCTGTATCTTTTTAGCTAAAAGCCGTGTTCTGACACGGTGTATTATGGGAAAAAATACTGCTGTAATTTGTATTTTGTTTATTTTCCGCCTATTCAAAATAAATAATATTTTATTCATTCGTTCAGTAAAATAACAAACTGGTTGCTATAACGTTAGGGGACATCAAAAGTTGTTAATAAACATTGTGGGTACATGTATCTGCGTATGTGTGTAATTGTATATGTATAGTTAAAGTGTACTTAATCGAATCATTTAAAGAGATTGCAAAAAACTATACGTTTCCGAGCGACTGTATTTTATGCAAACTGCTAAATGAATTACCAGCAGATGCGAAATTAGCATATTGATTTTTACGACAATGTGCGGAACAACGCTTGTAGATTGACGAATTCTTTTGGACGAAAATAAACCGACGGTTCCTACGTCGACAATTTCTACTGAAATGCGGCCCGTGAATATTTTAACGTCATTAACATTAAGTATTTATCGAATTTTGTTTGTAGAGACCCTTGGCATAATAAAAATTGTAAATGATCCATTTATTAATTTGGTTTTTAATAAGTTGAAGTAGCAAACGAGTATGTAGTCCACCTGATGGCAGGTGGTCGCTGCCGTAACTTCATATATGTACATAGAACAGATAAACAAGTTCAGAACATATCTGTAGTCAAAAGCCACACACATGCGTTGCCATTGCCAAGGTATAAGATGTTTGCTTTATATGAAAGTGAGGCGGAAACCACACCCTTCTATAGAAACACAAGACCTTTGTCGTCGTAGTTACATAGACTATGTAGTTTTTAAATGCACTACATTTATACTACATTTGAAAACTGAAAATAGAGGATTTAAGCAGATGGGATTTTTTATTTCTAAGATAATAGTAGTTCACGATAGAAATACAGATACATTTATTTGTAGGTACTTGTTGTACCACTTACAATGTAAAAGTAAATGGATATAGTATCCTGACAATATTGGTTATATTGTAAAGATTCAAAATATGATTCATTAATTATAAAGTGCTGTAAAACAGTTTATTCCAGTCTTTTGTTTAAAAGCTATTATTTTCTCATCGAATTAGTTTTGTTTCATCTAATGATGGTTTCTCTTTGTTCGCGTTGGTTTTCAACTCCACTTGAAAGTTTTGTTTCTATATTATTATAACAGACTTCCGATGGTCCACACTTAATATAATACATAGTAGGTACCGATATAGATAAAAAGTATTGACGTATTTATGTTAGGTATAAATATCGGTATCGTATCGGCAGGAATATGTATCGATACATCTCTAATTACGGGATTAGCTCAAATCTTCATGCTCATTTTCATTAAACTAACTGTTAACTCATAATATAAGTTGGATTACATATCCATTCATTTGTCACGAGTAACACAAAGATATAATAACCAATTATACAGACGTTCATTATTCGTTGGTTCCGTAACGCTTTTTATGAAACGAAAGTTAATTAAAATAAAACAAGAACGTCATTATTTAATTACGTATCCGTGCGGGAATACGCTCACGAATTTTTAACACAACATTCCGAATGACAATAGCAAACGGCGAACGCAACGAAATCTGTATTTGACTGCTCTGAACATTCTACATGATCCAATTTCGTGGCTCCGTCAATCCAATGTCGTGTAATGAGATTGCGAAATTCAAGCCCATTATTGACGTTACTCTCGCATAAACACGATTGTTTCGATAAAGATTACATTATGGCAGTTATGTATGATTTATTTTATAAAGAGCAGTTAAGCTTCATAAGTTGTTTAGAACAGAAAGAGGAAAATTTTATATTTGAGTAGCAAAGAAGTTCCGTCTATGTAGTGGTAAATAAAGCAGGAAATGGTAGAAGCGCTATGTAAAGTTGTTCATATTACTGCCAAAAGTAAGGGAGGCATACTAATTCGAGGCGTGCCAAATTAGTTCTCAGGGTATCAACGCATCTGTACCTGGACCCCAATTAGGACTGTGACCTTATCTGGTCATTGATTGCAATGTGGTTACTTAGCATCAAGTGGGCTGCATGCTCATTTCCTATCTCCATAATATTAACAAAAATATTAACCTATCTAGAAAAAAGATAAGAATATTGTTAATTGTGAAATGAAAAATATCCACCAGAGACTTAAGCTGCAGCGCTATAGGAAAGTTCAAGTGCTTAATGAATATAGGCAACTCATAAAAGTAGCGCGAAGAAAAATCCTCTTTGCATTTCAAAGTAAAAGGAGCGAATGAACTGCAGTGCAATTTTAAAAAGAATTACGAGTGCGCCATCTTATGCAAATATTTAACCCGTACGGCTATTCGTCTCCAAAGTTATATTAAAATCTTCACGTCCCACATTTCAGTTACTAAGTAAGCATATGTGTATATGCATACATGTATATACAGATAAACTGAATTCTAGATTCAAGTGACAGAACTTGAAGGTAGTAGAACGCTTTGTAGTTTGACACCGGAGGCATTATCGCCGCACTTATTTCTTCCTTATAACAGCAGTGTTCAGTACTGCTGTTCAGTTTGGGGTGTGGTATGTGTAATATATTTATTTTTACCCACTAAGTCTTACCTTAAAAGCGTTTGTACTAAAAGTTTGGTTAAGGGTGTTAAAAATCATAAACATACATAAAGAGTTAAAGTTATTTCAGAATATGTTAAAAAATATGAAACTTGAATATGTTCTATCTAACATAGATTATATACGTCGATAACGTAGCGCAAACCGTATGAAACTAGGTGAACCGGTGCCAGTGGTTGCGGATACTGTGCTTAAAGCCTCGAAGCCATATTGCAACGGCAACCTGTGATACAGCTTATCATATTTTAACCGTACTGTATTCTCTATAACTAGTTATAACCCATTAAAACCGGTTACATCTAGTGATAACCGGCTAAGACTGAACAAAATCCAATATACGTTGTGATACTAAAGGTGGTAGAATACCTACATTCTGGTTCGATTACATTAACACCGTTTTCTGTTTACTGGCAGTGTAAACACTGCTGTGTAATGGTTTGAGGGAAGACGTACCTACTTATCCAAGGGGTTCCAACTTAGTCTTCCTATAAATAAAACTAGATAGGGACACAATTATTTTGTTTCATCTATCTATATATTAATATGTGAAACGAAATCTTTCCATCCTTTTTTTAGAATACAGCGCACATGAAGAAGTATGAGATTAAGCATATTATGTGAAAGTTCATGCAGTGAAGATAATATTTATGTTAATAACCGTTACGAATATTAATAAATTAACAAAATAAAACATTCATTGTTTACAATGTTGACTACATACTTACAATGTAAGACACATAACAGATAACTATGTCAAAAATGCGATATTCTTATAAATGTAGCTTAGCAAATTAAACAGTCAAAATTCCACCATGATTAAAAAGACCATTTCTTTTTAATCATGGTGCTATTTCGACCGTTGTGACGGGACTAGTAGTTTATTTTATTACCATAACGTACCTATTATTATTATTTTAATCAAGCACGTCACTAATTTAATTAAGCTTAAATAAAACTTCCTAAAGCTCACGTGACAATAAGATGCCATACTATTTTACGCAATCTTAAAAATTAATTTTCTTCTCGCTAAGGTGAGAATTTATGACCTCGCAATAAAAGCCAGGTATAAAGGTTCAGCCATATTGTTAGGAGGGATGGTAGGCATTCGTTACAAGTGTCAGTTACAAGTTAGTAACGAGATTTACAATATGAAATGGACTCCAAATCTCTAGATCTTATGTCAGATAATATATTGAATGGATGTTTTTGTATCTAGGTTATCGAATACGAAGTAATAAATAGATATTGTTTAGAGTTCCTAGCAATAATGAGTAGTTGTAATGAGAAAACAATTACTTTATATATTAACCTGTAATTTGAAAATACTGTGATGGTGACGAATATTATCTAAATATACGAATACGAACTAAAATATGTAAATAAGAAAAATAAACTGGAATCACTCAAGCTTTTTACTTAATTTACATATACATCACTTACTTGCTTTAAATAGTGAGTTACAAACAATTTTTTTATGTAACATACAAATAATTTATGCTAAAACATTCCACGCATGTATATGCAAATAATCCGGATAGATCTTACGAAAGAAAATAATGAAAATAGGTAAGTCATTATTCAGTGAATAATCCATTACTTTTGATTTCAGTAGAAAAGCTTGAAGGAAACGTTGAACGACATTGTTTGTTGAAATTTCACGAGAAACCTGCTGATAAAAGTGTATGTAATCTGAAGCAATCTGTCTTTTCTACGATATGTTTGGCGAATTGCCTTTGGCATTTGGCTCATAATGTTTTGTAGCATCATTGTAAACCTTGTAAATCTTTCCTAACTTAAAATAAGATCTAAAATCTCATGATTGAAATCAAAGAACTTGGAGAAATTCAAACATGAGAGGTATGAAATCTTGTGATTATTGTTTAGATTACAAATACATTTAGTTATTTGACCATGAGTTCAAGAGTGATGAGATCAGGAGTTGTCGAAATTTCAATCAAATTAAATTATTTCAGATTTTATCTAAATACATATTTGACGAATTTAATTTAAGAGCACGACTAAATACAAGCTTTGTTACATCTAATAATATTTTATAGTTGCAATTATTTTTTACACTGTATATGTGACTCATAAGACAACAGGCAATGCTGTTACGAGCTGACGAATTTGGCAACACGCATTGGCGTTCTTTCATACCTGTTCGATCAATGCATAACTGTGAAAAGAAAGCTATTTGGAAAATTAGCAACGTCGAAGAGGGCGGCTTTGGCACGGAACACCCGTAACGGAACTTTTTTCATAAACATTTTCTTGTTTTGGAACACCAGTATATAGATATAGTAAATATTTGTTGTTACCCTAATCCTAATTATTATAAATGGGAATGTCCGTTTTTTACGAAATTTTGCACACATAGTTAGGGGTCCAGAAAAGGACATAGAGTAACTTTCATCTCGAAAAATGGTACTACTACCGAGGGATAGAAAAGTAACTTTTATACCTACAACCTACTTACTTTGATACGGCCTATTTGTGCGAATGTACACATTAGCGCGAGCGAAGCTGTGGGTAAAGCCTAGCCTTCTTATATTTGTGCGGACTTAACGACGCGTTTGGCGGATAGGTTACCACACCGGATGATTAATGATGAATTTAGTTAACTAATCTAGGTCTGAGTATGTCCGGGTCACGACACAAGAAAAATCCTAATGTAGGGCATTGAGTGTATATAAATATATAATTAATTTCAGATAGGAATTCTGTCTTATTAAATTCTAGACGCTTAGATATAAGTGGTAGTGATCGAGTGTGGGTTGAATTCTCAATTGCTAGTTCTATTACGTAAAATACTAAATAAGTGGTATCAAGCACAATATCTAAAGAGATATATTTAATTGTTCGCAAGTTCTTTAATGGTTATGAACCTAACTACACTTAACATTGAAAGCAGCATTTACTGACTTGCCCAACTGCAGACGGAAGGCGACAAACGATGTACAATTTCTCGTTATTGTATGTTGATGTAAATCTAAAAACATAAAAAAATATTAAACCATCAATAAATATGGCACGTAAATTAATCGTAAAATATGCTGTACGACCACCATTTCGTCCATGAATGTGGAGCGAACTTTAACAGATAAACTACATTTATTTGAGTCTAAAAGGCGTAGGCGTAAACCATAACGCATTTTAATGCGGTTACTCTTACTACGGTCTAAAATAGGCCCAACGTTAACAATCAAGTCAAAACTACTAACGTTGAAACTTGTTCATTACCTCGCCATTCGCTAATAGAATGCAGTTGAACAATAACCTTACAAAAGCGGTTAATTCAAACATTAAAATGTGCATTAGGTGCATTAAGTAAGAAATCGCAATGGCGACCATAAAAGTGGACATAAATCGTGATGTTCATAACGATTGTCCTGTTTCTTGTTATTATATGGAATCTCATTACATTTGCGCATAAATAGTATCCAGGTAATGCTCGCCCACGCTTCGGTTTCGTAAATCCGTATAAAGCTTGTTCTAATGTATTTCTATGCGTTTGTAAGATACAGTGAGTCTAATTTTGGATTTTAAAGTAAATAAAGTGGCTCGTTACTCTAAATTAATTTGTTTTCTTCTTTCTAGAAGTTGATTTCTCTCCTGTGTCGTGGGTGTCATGGATACACAATACACCCAGACACAGAACAGAAAACTGAACTCATAATTCAGATATTTGTCTGGTCGGGAATCGAACCCGGCACCCACTACGCATCAGACTGGTATGATAACCACTCCGCCACGCGGGTCGTCAAAAGCACTTAAACCTACATAAACAACATTTATATTATACTGAATCTTAAAATAAAACAGTTTAATAAAGCTTAATCAAAATTCCACCTCTACTTGTGTATGCTAAGTACCTACCTGCCTCGAACTAAACGAAGCACTTCAATTTGGCCCGATACCTTCAAGATTTCCGTGATATAGGCTCCTTTTACAATGTCCGATTCATTCTGAAATTCCCTGACTGATTTGATACTAGTCTACAAATTCTACAATACACAATTGTTAATTTGTTATCAATTCCATCCATTCAGCCTTTTGAGACCCACTACTGAACATAGACCTCTCCTAATGTTGGTTCTTTCAATAGGTATTCGACGCATCAAGAGTGCACGTACCACAGTAGTGACCGCAGCAAATGTTAATATTACACAGGATGAAGCTACCTATTGTAATCAAACGCCATATACTAGAACACATATATAATTACTTAAGGATATAAAGTAACAATACTTTAATTATTTCTTCTTAACTATACTTAGACCGAGACACGTATATAACTACTACAGTTACAATTATTCAGGAATAGCTACTTTAGTCGTCTGTGCTCGTTGGGGTTCCTTAATCAGAATGCCGCATGTATCGCTACTTCCAAATTCCAGAGCCGCGATGATGTTATCCCCACCTCTTGTGCTCTCTCCGATTGCAGAACATATGAGTGACTTATTATTTTATGTATTATGAATCAGTCAGTCAGTCAGGACAAATAATTTTATATGTATAGATATAGATTATTAAATGAAATGCCGCTGCTTTTCGCGATGACGCTAACATTATTTTGTTGATATTGGCTCTTAGTTGCAGCCTACGTTCACAGGAGGAAAGGGAGTAGTGCTAGTCATGACCGACACACAGCGCTATTTATCATTATTACAAAGTCGTCAACACAGTGTATAAATATCTACATCTAAAACATTCATAATCCAAAGATCATACACGTGCTAGCACAAATAAAATAAAAACATGTGGCATCAAAACGTCATGTCATTTAAAATAATTTATAGTTTTGTTAATTAATGAATTTATTTTTCTGAGAATATTAGTAAAATTCTTTTTGAATTTATTTTTAAACGTCGTGTCGGATGTCGGATCGGACTGTATAAAGTGTACCTTACTCTCACTGAACTCTTTCGGCACGTTCCGGTAATAACGTTTATCGGTCCGTCTATGCACAGTTCGAGATATTGTGCAAATTTCCGAAACAAAATCGTTTCGTTGTCGGTTCGGTCTCCACGTGCTGTCGTTAAAGTAGGGTTAATATGGAGTACTTACAGCATTATTATAACTGTTCTAGGGAAGTAACACATGTAAGTATTCATGTATGTATGTGCGGTAATACATGTCACATGAGAGTCACTCTATCGTATTGGGTTTGCCTGTAATGATAGATTGTAAGGTTTATAAATAAATAAATAAATGTATAAATTGTATTAGTCAATGAAATATTTAATTTATGGTTAATGTCCATACTATTAGCAATGATAGCCTAAAAGTTGAAACTCGGCCACTCAATCGGGGGTTCCGAGATTCAAATCCCAGGCATATTTATTTTATTTATTTATTTATTTATTATACACCTCTGATTCTTCAGAGTTATGTGTGTATTACAAATTATTACTTGCTTTAAGGGTGAAGAACATCCCGACGAAACCGGCACGCCTTTTAAAAAAGTTCTGAAAGTCGAAGAGTCTACTAACTCAAAATTGGCCAGGTCCAGGACACAATTGCCCAATTGGACTATAGCCTAATCCACTTTCACTCTGAGAGGAGACCCGTGCCCACCCCTCTTTGACTATATCCTTAAAACAATTCTTACAGGAGACCAGCGTGTAAAGAGCAGTCCCTGTAGTACTGGGACCAAAGTAGGGTTACATTAACCTCTGCTAGTAAGAGGTGACTAAAAGGGGGATTCTGGGGTAACCGGCTAGAGTTGGTGCTCGAACTGGCCATCCAGCGACCTTGGGAAGGACGGCAGTATGTGTGGTTGTATAACATCCGCAGGTGTTTGCTGAGCAAAAACCCACTGAGGCAGAGCCCGTAAGGGCCATCGCTCGGACGACTCTTGCGGTTGTCCGTTGGAGTTCCTGGAGTCCACGAAGCGCTAAAGACGACCTCCGGAGGGGTTTTAGGGCGATAAAAATCCCACATAATCGGGCGTCGCTCCCAATACATCGGGCACCTTTCGGAGGTTCCCCCTCGTCGTCAAAAAAGGTAAATAGCAGTAGAACAATAATAATAGACATTGTTCAGTTATTTGTATACAATTCACACACTCATAGATCACATCACATATTTCGATACAAAGATTTACTATCCATACATTGCTATAAGAAGACTGGATGTGGTTTCAAAATTTAAGACGTCCGTTTCAATTTAACGCTCATGTCGTAATTATTGTTTGATATTTGATCATCGTAACAGTACAAGACGCATGTCATGTTCACATTTCGTGGATCGTTTCCGCAAGTGGATCGAGGTCATATCGATAGTAGGGTATCCATCATGTTTCATGAAATTTAGGTCTATGATTTAGGTTCTTGATCAAAATAAGTCACATTTATAGGGTTCTGTATCCAAAGGGTAAAAACGGGATTACTAATCCTCTTATGTCTGTCCGTCCGTCTATCACAGCTTAACATTTTTAATTTAATTTTTTTGATTATTGTTCACAATGCCACCATAGTTATATCTCTTATATTCCAATTAAGAATTTAAGAAACAAACAAAATAAAGAAAAAGTCTACATACGAGTAGGTAGACAACGTTCCTGTACCTCACCTCAATCTGTAACTGTTATTCTGATTTTAATAAGTGAGTATTTCTTGAAAGATATTTGAAACTGATACGATATTAACATATTTGTTATTATACTATTTATTATTAGTTTCATTGTATAAATTTATTTTTCCTCACATTTTAAAGGTGGCAAAGCTTTTGTGATTTGACTCCGGCGGCACCACCTCTACACCTATTTCTGCCTTATAACAGCAGTGTTCAGCACTGCTGTATGCTGGTCTGAAGGGTGTGGTGAGCGAAACATACTTATCACGGGTAGCAACGCATCTGTGGTCAACCTTAGGTAGGACTTGATCGTATCTAGGGTTGATTATGGATGTCAGTGGCGGCAGTGGCCACTTCCCATCAGGACTGTATGCTCGTTTGTTACTTTGATTATATGGAAAAAAATTAATTTAAGGTACATAGTTAATACAATGTTACAATGTAAGTTTACTAACTAACATACTATAGTTATGTTTGCATTGCATGTTAGATTTAAACTTACACTTCTTGAACTAGTTGATAGTAAATACAAGAGTTTCCAAACACAGCAGAACTTAATTGTTCTAAGCTTGAACTGTATGTTTTCTTAGCCCCTTTTAAAATGTATTTGCTGAGTCAAAACTTACGACTTGGAAATTGTAAGGACTTACAAAAAACGCTTAAACTGCTTTCGACACTCACGTAGCCACAGTAGGATTTTCTTTATGCGCACAGTATTAAAAAAACATGAAAGAAAGAGACAACAGGAAGTGGTATTCGAGCCGATTAGTGTGGGAACCGATGTGCCCAAACAAACACAGAAGTTTCTTATCGTTTATCGTATTCTTACTATTAAGAAACCTACATTTTTATTGATTGTATGTTGTCAACAATGAACGAGGCACGTTTACTAAGTTTCACGAAAAAAATTCTACCCGCAAACAAATTTACGTGTTTCAATGACTGGCAAGCACTTACGTTAAGTATGCTAACCTGATCATACTGGTAGTCACCCATGTGCCACTTCCTTGTTGTCTCTTTGTTTCATGGAAAAAAGGACGGGAAGATTTCGCTTCACGTATATATAAATAATGTAGATTGATTTATGTATTACGTAACATGATAATATGTCTATTACTAAAAAGTCGTAAACGTTATTTGTTGTTGTTCAATAAATCTTAATTAATTGACAACTCGTTTTTTTATTAATTTACATAATAGGCACTGATTACTACTGACAATCTGGCTGATATGATCTGACTAATATTAGATACTAAATTATGAGTCAATGCACGAGATACAAATATATCTATGCCTGATTCTATCTAATAACAGCAGTGTTAAGCGCTGCTTTGAAGGGTGTGGCAAGAAGCACTATGTGAACTATGTGAGGCGTTTCAACTTAGTCCTAAGGGGTAGCAACATATGTATGGCTGACGTCAAGCAGAACTCTCATCAGAACCTCCTATCTGGGGTAATATTTTTAGGTTAAGTTTTATATTTAAATTCTGTTTGCTTGATCATTTTGAATAAATATCTGGGGTTCATTACAAATATCCACGGGTGGATTTAACATGGGCAACGCGCTCAGAGGACTCCGGATGGTGTTCCTTGCTGAGACCACGAAGTCCTCTTCGCAACGCCAAGGACGGCCACCTCGGGGGGATTTAGTACGGGTGGATTTAATATCAGATGGACAGCAAACTCGCTTACTAGATCTAATTACCCTCCTTCTGATGTAGTCGGGTAAAAAGCGACTTCACTCGATCCGATAAAGTCTGAGTCTAATTTTAAACATATATTCAAACATACACTTGTGTATATAAAGATTTCACAAAGAGATTTCCACGCTTATTGTCTTTAGTATCAAAGGATATCAAGTCTCAAATGTAAATATTTTATTTACAAATCTCTCGAGTATTTGATGTTGAATCTGAGGAATTTCTATTTACGATCCTTGCTTTGATGTTCTGAAATCGCATTAATTGGTGAATTTAGCGATGTACATACCTAATGATTTGGTATTTAAATCCATTTAATACTTTTATCTATGTCTTTTGAGATATTTGAAATTGGTATGTAAGGAAACTTTTTAGGAATTGTATTGGCGTCCCGCGTAGTGGTTGCTACTTGTAGACCGGACTGATGCGCAGTCCCGGGTCCGATTCCCAGCCAAACGGATGTCTGAATGATTTTTAAATTTCTCTTGTCTGGTTGTTTGCGTATTATCGCCTCTTGTAGGGCGATGAGTGTAGAAACAGTCTTAATAAAAACTTAAAAATACACGTTTTTGTAGCCCATATGTGTCTGTAATCAACCTCATATATATGACATTAAATTTGCTGAGGTCGGCATAAGTATATAGGTCTACCTTGTGGAATTGTATTTGATTTATTAGACAATTAACTTGAAGATCAGCGGTTAAAATTTCCCACAAAAAGGTGAAGCAAAAAGTAAAAGAAAACAATCGACATAAAATATGTAGTTCGGAGTCAATTTCGCTTTTTCACGGCTTTTTATTATTTACTGTGCAAATGACAGTGCATGTCGCTTGACGAAAGATATAAATTACAAAAGGTTATGCCTCGGATCAAGGGGATTGAAGATCCGTTTTGGGATCACACACTCGTACACAGTTTTGTGTTGAAATACTCAACATTGTATTCATTTATCTTCCTTTCTTTCTTTACTATTTTGCATATTGTTATTTTCTTGTTTTGCTATACTAGGTGGGGCAGTGTCCCGGGGCCCTCGAGCTTAAAGGGCCCCTCGAACTTTTGACTAACACACATTTTTTTAAAACACAGCCCCACACTAGGATTTTCTCCAGTGTCGACGGTGCCATGGATGTACAAAGACGAATACACAAACACTCAGATTCAGAACAGAAATCTAAACTCATCATTCAGATATCTGTCTGGCCGGGAATCGAACCCGGGACCCATTGCGCGTCACACCGATATGGTAACCGCTCCGCCACGGGGGTAGTCAATATAAATTGAATTAGTGAAAAATTCTCCTATATTAGAAATATTGATAAACCAAATTTCAGGAACGGTACTTTCATAATGGTCACTTATTTGAAAAAAAAAAAAAGTAAAGTATGGTATAGGTTTGCTAGTGCCATTTGTCGATCGAAATACTCGTAAATGTTCACCGATGAGTCAGACGTACTTCATATTCATTTTCGCCCTTCAAACGTAGTCGGTGACGAAAGTGATGTTATTGGTTTTTTTTAATTAAATCTCTACTTATAATAAAATTGTAACAGGTCGATGTCTGTACATTGAAGAAACAGTATTATGTTAAAATATGGGAAACCGGTGTGCCAATCATAAGTATTGAATATAAATTAATAAAAAAAAGAAGTAAAAATTTTAATAATATATATTCAGAATAAATAATTTATATTCGATAATCGAAAGCAAATAACATACCTACGTCGTAATTTAAATTATTTCTTAGTAACGAATAATTAAATTTATACTACCTACCATATTGTATTGCATGTGATATTATTTAAAATAACCTTAGTAAGTAATTTAAATTATTACAGTCTTACTTATGACAGTCTTTTTAGTTTTAGTGAAAATATCACAGAAGTAGGTGACTACCTTAATATTCTTAGAAATTAAAGACGAAAAGCATTAAAAAAAGTTTTTATTCTCAAATTCAAATATAATAAGTTTCTAAACCACGTCAGGTCTTAAAAATCTTCGTTTTTAACACTGTCTATTGACGGAGCAGCGTCCTCGCGGCCCTCATTCGCCTCCGCAGATGGTTCGGCACTCTTGCACCTCCGTATATGAACCGGTACCACCAGAGCACTCGTCATACATGGTACCAGAACCTGAAACAATACAATACACATTTTATTACTTCCACTTATTGGTTGTGCCATCAAGCGGTTCATAACATTCATTACCGAATCTAACAAAAGCTTTACTCTTTATCATTGCTCCACTAGAACTTGACATTACTTGTGGGTCAAAACAATCTAAATGTGTCTACAACACTACACTTACACACTCCGTACACTTTTCCGGGTAGACACGAAATATTTAATTTCTCCTCAAAACTTCAAACACTTAATTATTAGTAACTTTAAATTACAATTGAAAATATGAAAATGTTTTCTACTTACCAAATTGTAATTGAAATGGTGTCAGTTACAGATGATATGACAGTAGAACGATACAGGTGTCACCACGAGTCAGATATCCAGCACTGTGCGTCGGCGGACGCAATATGCACGGACCAAAGCCACGCCACTCGCGCAGACACCAGCTCGAGATAGCACCATCGCCAAGACCACCCGGTATCGCGACGCGTGCCAGAGATGGTTCTGTAAGAAAGGACAAATTGCAATATTAATATTCGAAGACTGCTTATTGTAATTTAAATTTTATGATGCGATTTAAAACAAAAAATAGTAGGTAAAGTTAACGGTTAAACATGTTTAATATAAGCGAATACAGCGAACCTTATTTTTTAAATGAAACTAAATATAACATTCCATCACTGAACGGGCGGTTTGAACCTTTTCTCAAATTTATATCACCATCTTAGTTCTACTTAAACTTCCCAAAACTTTGTACATATTTTTCAAGTGATACGTGAAATTCTTTACCAAATTACAGAACAAAACATACGAGCCACTGTACATTAAGTAACATTAGAAAGTAGAAATGTTAATAAGTTGTTGTTGAAGAAATGTTAATAATGTTTTATTTCTTGATTCTATTAGTTCTTTTGCGTAACAATTACTTTCAAAATGTTTTAAGTTTTTTTTTTTTTACTTAAGATTTTTTTGAAGGCTACTGATTCTATTAGTTCTTTTGCGTAACAATTACTTTCAAAATGTTTTAAGTTTTTTTTTTTAAGATTTTTTTGAAGGCTACTTTATGCCCGAATTGATGAAACTAAGCATTTAATGTTTTCAGGATGTATAAATTCGTTTCGAAGATTCTTAATGAGAGAATGTACTAAATTTGAATAAATTACATTGCCATTATAAGTAAATTACTTTATAATCAAAATCTAGATACATAATATTGCTTTGAGCTTACCGAGATAATGTAATACTTCAAAGAAGCGCCCAACAGCGCCAATCGTGCATTGCTGCGATGATGCTGGCACGGCAGCTAGTCCGCCCTCCGACGACGACTGCTGTGTGTTGCACCGTAACGAGCATTTTGCGCGATGATGTAACGTAGGTAGAATAGGAGAACCCGGGAGGCGCCCAAGGCCGTGTGGACGTCTCTATGTCCCTGGCACCATTAGGACGTGCTCGCGCTTCGTACTCAAAGCTGTTCGCTCCACAGCATCTCCACGCGATCCTTCTTAGAGTGCCTGTAACTTTCTCAAAAAATATCTCCACTTGACGCATGAGGAGTACCGCGAACACCTTTATTTCTACGACCGTTGGACGACAAAGAATCGAAATAAAATCGTTATAAAAATGATTTACTGTTCATTTCAAAAATTGAAAATCATAAATTATAAATCAAAAATGAACAGCAAAAGGTTATACAAACGGACATAGCTTCGGTCTGATGTGAATTGTTCGACGGTTGGAGATGTAATTTGCGTAGTAAACGACACAATGGCGCTAGATGAGGTCACATCTTGCAAAAAATCTTCGTTTCTAACACTGCCTCTCTTGACGGGGCAGCATCCTAGCGGCCTTCATTCGCCTCCACATATGGACAGGTCCACTCTTCCACCTCAGTAGATGAACCGATACCACCAGAGTACTCTTCATCATACATGGCACCGGAACCTAAAACATTATCTTACACGACATTGTATTACTTAAATTTTAGACCACTTATTGATGTTTTTATCTTTTTTTTCTTCAAAAGATAGCACTTTGAACTTTTAAACTTAGTTGTAGACGGTTTTGACTTATTTAGTACGTACTTTCAAAGTGCCAACTAAATAGTGGGTACACAGAAATTTAAAAAACCACGTAGGTATGGACATCGCTAGCTCGTTGCGGCTATTGACCCCTATTGAATTTATTTAATGAACATGGCTTAGAACATTATAAAATGATCTTGAACGTGCGGAGATACTGTAGTTATTGAAAATTCGATAAAGGTCCCTTAAGTCACTTTTCATCAGTAATTTACCATATTTCATTATTTGAAAGTTTATACACAGAATAATTATTATCACGCGCCATTTACTTTTCAGTCTATAAGTAAATAACTTATCAAGTATTGTAGCAAATCTAGCGCTGCAGTTTCAAAGGATACGTTAGACAGTATCAATTTGCCGATTCTAACAAAAGAATAACTATCATCGCTCCAAACCTGACATTACTTGTGTGTCAAAATAAATCTAAATGTACCTGCACCTACACAAGTTCATATTTTTAACAATTAGGTACACTTTTTCGGGTAGACGAAATATTAATTTCTGTGTTACCTTATAACTAACAATTTTTAACAAGTTTGGATTCCAATAGAAAAAATTGAATGCAAATTAAAACGTTTTCACCTTACCATATTGCAAGTTAAATGAATGGTGTCAGCTACGCTCTACCGAGTGTTCGGCCCACTGTCCCCATGACGAGTCAGATACCTAGCACAGTCCGTCGGCGGACGCGCAATATGCACGGATCAAAGCCACGCCACTCGCGCAGACACCAGCTCGCGATAGCACCATCGCCATGACCACCCGGCATTACGGTAGTCTCATCGCGCCGCGTATGTTGATCCTGTAAGAAAGGCAAAACATTGTAATATAAATACTTGTGTGAATGCGCTTTAAAACAAATAATAGGTAACGTTACAGATATTTGTCAAAAATGAGCGAACACAGGTGTTTTTACCTTTTTTTAATGAAACTAAATCGTAACAGTCCATCACTAAACGGGCTATCGAATATACGTAGAGTGTGGGATTGACCGGTTTGAACGTTTTCTTAGAGAGTTCAATCACTATCTCAAGTTTAATTAAACTTCACAAAATTTTTCAAGCGATATGAGAGATGTTTTACCAAATTACGAGAACAAAACACACGAGACGAGCCACTGTAGATTAACACAACTACCGATACTATATATTTTTAGTGTACAAACAGATTTAAAGAAAAAAATATAAAAGTATCGGAAATATCCTTTTATAATTTATAATTTATAAAAATTTGTAAAAATAAAATATATACGTATATAATAATAAAAATATTTCCAATATATTTCCAATATACTCAGAATAAATCTCTATTAAATAAAAAAAACAAAATAGTCATAGAAACGGCAACAATTTAAGCCAATAGAAAATCTTACCCAACACGTTGAATCCGATGATGCTCGTAACACAGCTGACAGATAAATGAACCCGTTCCTCACTTGCGAACGCTTTATATAGGGACGATCGTCACCAGCGAAGTGACTCAGCGAAGTAATTGTGACGTATTATAACGACTCTGCCACACTACCCTATTATTATTAATTTTTAATAAAATAATCTTACATTTCCTTATGATATACGT
>DWPV01001716.1:0-19529 GCA_018251915.1 Urbanus proteus proteus
TTTATATAACATTGTTTTATGTATGCTAAACAAGAAGTACTATGTTTCTTGTTGAATATATTTAAAATAAGAGATACACTTCTACGCGTAGCTCTGTGTATGAAATTTATTGCAAGAGAAGGCAGGGAATAGTGTTGTGTGCAAAATTGTACTATATGGATTAGTTTTTCAAAATAGGTACTTATTACGACAAGAAATATAGTAATTTAATTGTAGTTCACAATTAGGAAGATATTTTTCTTTTTCCTATTTTATGCTGATAACGGCATACTTGTTTTTCTCACTTTTTTAAAATTTTTGCTTTGTCACAACCCACATAGAAAATGATTTGTGAAAATTTTTTTTCATTAAGTCTACTATCAACTAGGTCAATTCTCTCCCTGTCCCTGACTTGGGATCGGTAAAAATTCTACCTAACCCAGTGTCGCTCCCAAGACGTTGGGTGCCTTTTGAAGGTTTCCCTCTCGTCAACAAAAAAATCCTAATGTAAAATCCTAAACTCAACACTAATAGATAATAAAATTTTGCATTAGAGTTTTATATAAGCAATAAAACTCCAGTTATATTAGGTTACTTCAATTTATTAATATACTAGCCTTTTCCCCCGACTAGGCATACTTCACTACTAAATTATGGATGATATCATACATATAAACCTTGAATCACTCTATCTATTAAAAGAAACCACATCAAAATCCGTGGCTTATTTAGACCTAAGCATACATACGGACAGACTGCGGAAAGCGACTTTGTTTTATACTATGTTGTGATAGTAAAGCATGAGTTCTGTAAATAAACATAGAACAAAATATGTTATAAACTAAAATTATAATTAATTTAGGTGTTTTTGTGTGATATCTTAAAACAGGACAGCAACAAATAAATTGGACGTATGATGAACTTATTAATTATGTAGTGCAGGTAATATTTGGTTAATTCTGTTAATATATAATTAAATTCCAATTTCAGCATTCACGGTTTTCCTTTTGTCATGTACATGACATACTTGTAAAGTAAATAAAAAATATACCTATTTGAAAATTGTTTTACCTATACTGTACTCTTAGTAAGAGTATGTTACTTTTCCGTAAAACAATCTCGGTTTACTTTTTTTTTTAAACTTTTAATAGGCTTAAGTTTGGCTGCGATCTTACCTGATATTAAGCAAGATGCGGCCTAGGATGTGGCAAGTTTGCCTAGAAGGAGCCTATTTACCCTTGACTTGAATAGTTCCAGGTTATTATTATGTTTACGGAATATTTCACTAAACGTAATAAACTCGTAATAGGGATACTGATACAATAGAAGTTTGAAAGAAAAAAAAATACCAATAAATAGTCTATTTCCTTTGTGAAGTTGGAATCTGTTGCTACGCAATGTTACCTTTAGTCTTCGCTATGGTAAATTATTGATATATACTTGAGCTATGACTCATTCATTTCAAACTTACTCATGTAGCATAGATTTTTCTATGAATATTTGAGGCAAAATAAGATTGTCAGTAACTCCTTGTGAGGCCGTCATGATAATTTTATTCAGATTTCAAAGATATTTAATTTGGTAATGAATTGTTTTAAACTGAAAATATCTTTTTGTGCTATGATCACAGAGTGTAGTTGTACACTTAATTTAACCAGCTGTGAGCAAAAGTTGTGATAAAAATAGTCTAGTTTAAAAAGAAAACAAGTTGAAAATCTATAAAATATTTTAATAAATTAATAACAATATCAAGATATAAATGGAATATTTAATAATAGATCTACATTGTCAGTCAATTTAAGTAGAAAATCAGCCTAAGTATATTTACTTAAAAAATCTAATTGTATAAGTATTATTGACAGGCGATGCCGAACTTGTCTGCATCAATTTTAATTAAATCACAAGAGAGTTCAAAAAGCTTTTTTTGATATTCGGCATTTTTCGAAAATCTGTTGCTGAATCCTTCTTTACAATTACTAATGTACATTCCACCTCTATCTTCAATTTCTTTATCAAAGCAAGCATGAAGTATGGAAACTGCTCCTTTCTCTGGTGTTTTGAACAGCATTTTCATCAACCATGGGAATCTCTTGAACTTAGAGTTCTCAAATAGATCGGTGTCAACGATCCCAGGGTGTACCGAGTAGCACTTGACGTGGACTCCATCTTGTTCTAGAATTTTGTTCACATACCTTGCTGACATTATCTGTAACAAATAATATTTAATACGGAATATAATATAAATATGTTTTAAGAAAGTATGTAAGTCTAATACTTGTAATATGTGCCTTATTGTAAATGGTATTAAAGATGTATACAGCATAAGTGGCTTTATGACAATGGTATCAATTTAAATAACACTTGAAAGATCAAGGACCTAGATGTTGTTTACAACTAGAAAAACAGAAACCAGTTATACCTGAGCCAACTTAGATTGAGCGTACGCGGCGGTAGTATCATAATGCTCCTTCATATTGATATCGTCAAAATAAACGTATCCGGGAAAATGTCCACATGACGTCACGTTTACGATTCTTGAAGGTTGCACCTTATTGCTGGCCTTTTTTAATGCTGGCAACAATAAGTGGGTCAAGTAGAAATGACCTAGATAATTGACAGCCAATTGTGACTCGAAGCCGTCCTCGGTGAGTTTGTAGTCGCCAAACATAATGCCCGCATTGTTTACTAACAAGTGGATTTCGGGAAACTCCTTCAAAACGTTGTCGGCGAACTCTTTGACCGACTTCATTGACTGTAAATCTAACTGGAATGCATGAAGTTTGTCACTGTTCTCCATTGTTTCCGCTAACTTCTTCACTAATTCTGGTCTCCTGATGCCCATAATGACGGTCATTTTGGCCTTTAATAGACCTCTGACTACTTCCGTGCCGATGCCGCGCGCCCCTCCCGTTATTACGGCGATTCTCTTGCTTGCGTCTGGCAACACTATCTTGTTCCGCCAAACGTTCACCCAGTCGTCGATGAGGCCCCCGGCGCCGGCTCCCTGCATATCGAGTGCGTAGCGTAGTTCACTCAATATGTGCTTTACCCGCTTATGCCTGTTCAGATACCAATAAACGCCTGCCGCTATCACGACTGCCACGGACGTTATCGCGAGCGACATGCTTCTAGGTTATGTTGTCGTCCGTTCGATACGACGCGGCGAATGCACTGACTTGTGGGCTTTCACTCGCTTGAAAATCGTTTACGCTTTCTCCCGCTGTTTGTATTCTATGTACCGTTAGTCCTGCCTGAATGTGGTAGCGCGGGTTTTAACTGTTCTAATACAGAAAAACAAATGCTAATGACTTTGTTCTGCAGAGCATAACGCTGCGAAGAAATCAGATGAGTAACTGATCATGTGTGTAAAATGAAGATTTTTGGAAGCTATTCAGTATTTAATTTATTTTAATTATATAAACTAGAATAACCTGTTGAGTTATAATACCAGGAAAGCACTGACTGGTTTTGCCATACGATGTTAAACGTGACACCCGCGACATGCGCATTACGTCATTTCATTTAATCAAAGCCGTGTCGTACCATATCTGTCAGCCGGACTCCCAATCATGGTATTGCCAGTTTACTTAAAATATCGCCTATTTTGTAGCAATAACCATTTCTAAAAATGCTTTTCCATGAATCATTGCAAATACTGATTTACTATTGCTATCTGGGTTATCGGCATTTTTTCTTATCTGCTGCTTCATTTGACTTTGCTCCCGGACTTTCATGAATTTTACGTTCATATTTCTTTCTATATTTTAATATTGCAGTAAAAGCTTACATAAAAAAGTTAACTTATGTAATTGTTATTTTAACATTACTTAATATATTTTGTTGGCCGCTCGTATTTGTTCGTAAATTATGTGCCTACCTAGTTAAGGTTCATTTAAAACAGCAATTACAGCCTAGTTATTTAATCATATAATTAAAACGTATCACGAATTGGATCACGAATAGATTATATATTTTAATGGTGCAATTGTCAGTAATGTGAAAATTAGCAATATCACGTCAACGGACAATACCTAGGTACAGTAGGTACCATTAACATCGACTATACAAATTGCATGATAATCGTGATCATGGCGTACGTTATAAAAATATCTGGACACACACGTTCTTTGTATGTTTATTTAATCAAATCAAATCGCGTTAGTTCACCTCGAAACCGATTCAAATGTACTTGCTATCGAACATTAGATTAAATCATAATTTATCAAATCAGAGCATGAATATTCATAAGATTTTTTTTCAAACAATACAATATAACCTAGAATCGCTTGATATGTTGTTACCCCATAAAATGCATCTTTTAAAATTATCAAGACTGTGTATTCTTATCGTTTGAGTGATGATATATTCTGTAATACGCATTTGTCTAACGATATGTTTCAATTTCTTTTTATTTTTCGTAATATTATTTTAGAAATTCGTAATATGATTAAGTACAAACATCTACAATCTACACAAAACACAGTTAATGTGTGTATCAGAATAAACCGCTATTTCCAATTGCACAACATGCAGGTTGCTTAACAGGTATTGTGCTGTAGATACTTGCTGAAGAAGAAATTTGTTGTTATTGATAAGTGGAGGCAGTTATGAATAAAGATTCGTATGAAGATATCCTTTGATAACCATTTATGTATCTTTGATAGGTTGAGATTATGGTTCCTCATGTGACATTCTGTTTAAACTGTTTAAAGAATATTATCACTGATAGGAATATTTTCTTTAACTTTGTCATTAGTTAAAGCATTAGCATGTTCTTTGGCAATAATGTTTGCCAAATCTTTGTTATTTATGTGCTGGCCCTTTCTTGGATTGTTTAACGTTCCTTCAAAATGTACGAACATGAACGGTGCCTTTTAGATTTTAGTTCACTTTTTGATGCTACATTAGTTAGTTCAATAAATGTCACTAGTTACCATGTTTGAGCTAATCAATGTCCAGATTTCCACATGAGAAATTAAATTACTTATGGAGTATATTGGTCACCTCGTCTATGACCCAAGCGTTGCAAAATATCGCGTCGGTCAGTACCGACGTTAAAAACCTGTGTCGGATGGTATGTGTCACGTAAGATTTATGCGATATCTCGTCTCAGTAACGGTTTAAGAGGGCACTCGGGCCGGTGTCAGGTACCGGCCATTAATTAAGGCTTTGATCCGATACCACGAGTGCCAGTGGGGCATGACGGTGCTGAAGTAGATTCTAAGCGTCTGCGGGAGATAGCTTGTACAAAGGCTACTTAATTAATTTGGGGTATCGCTCTTGTGTTAAGACTATTGATTTGAGTTTTTTAAGCTTTATGCTTTCGTAGTATGTTTGGTATACCTAGACTTATTTATTTTTTAATTGGAAGAAGGTAACATTTTGTTTTCCATATTGTTCCACATTACATATAATTGGATGTACTTGAAACTTCGCATCCTGAACCGTTAGATTGATTTTGGAGTACGATCGCCACCAAAAAGATAAAATCTTACTGATAAAATCTTTTCTTTAATTAAGATGAAATTTTATGGAAATTTTCTCATTGTTGTATCGCATGCACCGCAACTTCTTATCGACTATCATGCATTCGTTTGATTGTACGCAATCTGGCTTAATGACTCCCTACGCAACCACCGTTTGTTATCAGTGCTTAAATACTTCATATTAATCAAAAGTAGATAATTTTCATTCAATATCTAATTACAGTAATTACTTATCTTTAATAGACTAAAGGTTAACTTCATACGTGATCAGCATAATTATATTTTTGGTAATGACGGACAATTTTTTAATCAAATCTACGACCATTGCATACCGTTCGTATGGTATTCATTTTTATTGAAGATGTTTATTACAAATCTTACAAATAACAATATTAGTAACTAGGAATTGAATGCAGACCAAACTCCTGAGTGTATTGACGTAGAAAATAAAGTTTTAGCATAATTACTCGTATATAATGCATGAGTAAGTTAAAAATCACGTAGTAGGGCAATAAACAACTTTAATCCGCTCGTTCCGATACTTGGTTATCAGCTACTTTACGTAAACACTTGAAATAGGCACCTACAAACATTGTTCAAATGTTTTATCACTCGAGGCCAAGTGCATGGAGTTCTTTATTCCCGTCCGAGTCACTTCAGCACGTACGATGGGTAAACAAACTCATATCATCATATACAATTGTACACTTATTGTTCTATACAAGTGTTTCGATTGGAAGTGTGTACGAAGATTGAAATGCAAAACGCGAGAGCTTGGCGATTGACTGATAAAGGTCAGCGATTGTTGGCGAGTCCATACAAATGTTGAGGTTATGCGTTTATTTATAGGTCTCCTTAATTGTATACATGTTTCTATTGTAATTAATTTGCTTAGTAGGTGTGGAAAAGTATTTAACAGTATGTGTAGGCGATAATGATTTCAACGTGATTAGGTCGAAGAATGCGAAGAAATAAACTTCATTCGTAAGGTCGAATGAAATGTTACGTTTCTCAGTGCAAGCGACGCCTGAAGCACTGCCGTCATATTTATTTCTGTCTCAAAGAAACTGTGTTTACGTTGCTATATTCTGGTCTGGGTATGAGCAGGTAAATCGCAATATAAGTTAGAAATTACTACTTAAGCTTTGATTTCAAATGCAATGCTTACTAGATACCCACCCGTATTACATTGGAAAGTATTTAAATTCCATCTTATTTATAGCAACATCAACATCTCAATTAGGTAATTTATTACTTTGATTAATTAAAATATTCGTAATACGTATTCATTATTTATGTTTAATTGTAAGTCATAAGTGTCCTAACTGAAATGAAAATAAAATAATGATAATATTCATATGAAATATGTATAATACAGTTTTGATATAATCTCAAAGCCAGCCTCGTTCCTACTCGTAGTTTTTATTTTGCAAGCACGTTAAAATTAATCATTAATGTAATCGTTAAGGCTACATTAATACAGAGATTATAAGAACTGAGATTAACTCTTACAAAGAAATGCACACAGCATGTCGGCCTGTCAAGATAACGAATGATGGAGGAGAAATATCTGTATTGTTCACTGTAATACTTATGTCAAATCAGTTACTACAAGCATTGTATTTATTGACATTTATTTTTATTTATTGTCCTATAAAAGAATATAACAAATTGCAGACTGGCCTTCCCCAGATATAGGAAATATAGCAAGAGGTGTTAGTTGATGTCAAGTCGAGAATTTACTTTACAATATAGGTATTTTATTAGTTTAAGTAGGAATTCCGATCAATATTAGGCAAGTAGGTCTTGCGGTGAAATTCCTCACATTTGAACTATGGAGAGTTCCTTTACCTTTAACATTAAAGATTATAAGGTGGATTGTAAGTGTACACAATATTTTATATATTTGACTTATAAAAATAATATATGTTTTATTCGAGGACCTGTTCTTCATCGGAATTGTTGTAAGTTTAATGGTTTACTAAGTTGAGTATTTAAAAACCAGTTAAATGACACATAATCCTAATTATTATAAATGGGAAAGTCCGTTTATTTGTTTGTTTGTTTGTTTGTTTGTTTTTTTGTTTGTTTGTCACGCCTTCACGCCTTAACTTCTCAACCGATCGTTATGAAATTTTGCACACACATAGTAAGGCACCCAGAAAAGGACATAGAGTACCTTTCATCCCGAAAAAACGTACTACTCCCGATAGAAAAGTAACTTTTATACCTACAACCTACTTTGATACCTACGGCCTCTTTGTCCTAATGTACACAGTAGCGCGAGCGAAGCCGCGGGCACAAACTAGTGTTTTATAAAAGAGAAATATTTTTACGAGCACGATATTTACAGGTCTATTTATAGGTACGCGTAGTTGTTAAAGAGTTTAATTTACATTCATGCGAGAATATTCGAGCAAAACTGCAAGTATACTTTAATGAGAGGTTTCCTTTCAACTATAATTGGCAAACCATCTCATTATGTGTTTAAGTGCAATTTTGTAGTCGACAGTGGTTTGTACGGCGGAAATGGATATTTACGTATTGTGTTTATTCCTGTTCCTGTATAAGATATGAGGCACCTATTTGAAATAGTAGATTCTTAGAAATTCGTGGTTTTATGATATTCGAGTATTATAAATTATATATATTGTTTAAAATCTCAATTTGATTCACTTCAACTAATGCAGGATACATCAGCGAAATCTATCCTGCTGTAAACTTGCTCTTATAATCGTTTACTAAATACTAGCTGTGCTCGGCTTAAAATCGGTAATATTGTAAATTACCTATTGGAAATTTTATAAATAGCATAATTTTGCATGGTCATACCATATCAAATGTACAACCACAACGCCATTCTCTGACAACTTTCTTTAGAACCTATTACAATATATTACGAGTATTACAAGCAACTTTCGCAATAACCGTGTATCGCAACAAAACCACCTTAAACACCATTTCAAACAATGTAACATTAAATATTAGTCGCGGGTACACAACACGGTGCGGCGCGTATGTAACAACGAAAACGGCCTACACCCTAAACCTGATACTGGACTTGCAGAACCTGTTCCGTAACACTGGGCCTGCCCTCACCAAAACCCTGACCTTGGTCAGATCGAGCTGTAGGGCAAATACATTGCTGCATTTCGATGTGAACCCTAACAAAAACCTATGGCATCTTTCCGCCAGCTCGCGTTGGACGTTGCAGCAGAGGAATTCTCGGGAAACGTATTAGAGAAGCGTTCACAGGTACAGCCATGGTATACAATGGTGCATTCGGTTTTATAGGCACAAAAAGACTGCCGTCGTTGAGGCTGTTTGGTATCATATTACTGTTATCGATGGGCCAATAAAAATTGTAAACGTTTTGTGATGGTTTCCTATTAGTATTCATTCTCTTTATATTATTGCAAGAACACGTCCGATATTAATGCTACATATCGTGTTTGCATTAATTATAAATATGATCGCTTGACCCTGTTAAGTCATACATTTAATTGGCTAGTTGTTTAAACCTGAAACATCATGCAATAATTACATTTGTGGTTAAAATTTATTTCGTATAAACCGCAAGTTTGCATCGGTATTATTGTTTGTCAACAAACCCATTGGCCGGGTTTTATCATATTAATAATCCCGATTAACAAGTAAGAAAGTGAAAGGATCGCATTGAAAGGAATGCAAAGTTATTTTTATGCACTCAAAAGCACCTGTTATGGCATACATCCGCCATAACTGCGTATGTTGCATATACAGACAGTGTGTCACTTGATACTTTCAAAACATCTGCCGAAGTCGTAAAGCGAAAAATTCTGGGACAAAAAGGCAAGAGAAAAAAAATTGTACAGGGAATGGAACGCTGGATTGAATTGCATATTACGGGCGGCTGAGTGAAACGGGACAAAAAGTTATTGTCCTTCTCTTACTAAAGGCAATGCAACTTGCACGTAAAGCTTAATTGCCGGTGTTTATTTACGTAATTACCTGTTTCCGCTTACGCATTCCTAAAGCTACACAGTTGATATAGAGTTGTGCTTATAAAACATTTGCTTTGATTCCCGGTAAGGGTAATATAATACAATCATGTGGTTTATCTGATATTTCCTGTTATCTTGGTTTGAGCTTATTATTACATAATTATAACAAAGCTTGTTAGTACTTATTACATTAATGTTTATTTATTAAGTAAGTTATTAGATAAACAAAGCAATATTAATATTAATCTGTTTTCTTTTCATTTTCTTAAAGTTATTACCTCGTTAGACAATGTATATTATTATTTTATTCGTAAGTCTTACTTATTATTTTTAGAAGTATGAAATGTCAATTCTGTTTGTTGAATAGATTAAGTAACACAACCATTTAGTGATAGTGAATTTAAACGAAACGCAAAATACCCAAGGTGTTCTACTTATGCTAGTTGTCCGGTTGACACCAACTATGCTGTTCCCACCGTCTTGCCTCGCCTTGGAGACGTAATGGCAATGTCACTGCGTTCATTAAGAGTATAAACGCAAGTCAAGGCCCTGACTCATTCATTAGGTTCTCACGAAGAAGCTCATCGAAAGTATCACAAAAAATAAAATTTGTTTCAAAATAGTATGAGATCCCTTAAACATTTCTTGTGTACAGGATATTGCATGCTGTTCAGTCTTTATATAGACACAGTTCAAGTTATATCCACAAATGATTATTTTAAGTGAGTCATGAATGTGCTCAAGAAATATTTAAATATCAAATTCCATAACTGGTGATATCACACCGGAAATGAATCGTCCTGTAATTATCATATAACTTGGATACGTTTGTGTTGAATAGACATAAAAGTATACATCTGCCGTTTGCGATGCAATAGATACATTAAATATTTACCCTTCCCGACGGCAGTGTAGTTTCTACTAATTGTATTTAAGAAGAAAATTAACAAAAAGAAAATAAGATATCATTTTTTCTAGATAATTACATTCTAATATAATAATTATTATACAAAGAGAGCTATTTAAATAAACAAATTGCTTTTAAACGCTTACGTTTAATTTTATGTTTCGAGTAGCGTCACTATTATTATACTATTATAATTATATCTATAGTTATTTGTAATGCAATACTAACTCGTAACTAACATGTTTAGTTAAATTAAACTACCTATTTACTGAAGGGGATATCACAAGGATGCACTCTGTCACCCATATTATTGACCCATAAATAATGTACACAGGCAGTGCAGAATGATCTCGTTTTAAACTGAGTCATTACACCAGCTCTGAATGGATAGCCGGTAGCTCGTTATCATTAGCGAGCCTTCGTACTTGCAAGGAGTAATTAGCTGTCGTTTCTGTAACGACCTGATGAGTAATTCTCTTCACTGAACGTCTTTGTTAGTGTCGCAGAGTTCATGTTGTCAAAACATAATGAATGCATAATGTGGACTTATTCGTGGAATATGCATGTTCATGTTTATGACAGAATGACGTAATCCTATTAAGAACCTATTTATTATTTTTTAACGCCATATAGCTGAGTCAGCCAGCTAATGTAGCCATGGTAGCTATGCTAGCTAAACTTTTTCCAATGTGCTTATTGCTTTTATCGTTGGCTCGCTATCGTTGTTAATATAGCTACTTCGAGTTTGTTTATAACTTGGTAGGTTTTGATTAGGCTTTTATTTTCTATTATTATTACGATATCCTTGACCTGCTCCCATTACAATAAGTGCTTACTTAATAGGAATATCCGTTTTTATATTGTTAAAGTTGCAACCACTATATTATTATATTTATTTACATAATAAGTATAATATTAGTTTTACAAGCGCCTGTCAAATGTACGAGTATGCCGTTCTAAGATTTACTTTATGGATCGTTTGATTCTACTACAAGTTTTTAATGTTATTTCATAGCTTAAATACGTAATACTTTAGATCTATGAGTAAAATAATTTAAAATGATTATCCGCACAATTAGCTACGTACTCCCATATGATATGACTAATACGTCTGGTCGCATTGTTTTGTTAACCGACTAATTGTTGAATCATTCCAAACGGTCATCACAAAGCCGTCGTGATTAACTTAAGGTGGTGTTGACAAATCGTCCAAACGTTTTGCATAATCCCTCATCAGAGTGCGGCCTAGTTATGCTGCTTACTGTTCTATATTAACACACGCGCATTATATAGTTTGTTTGCCCATATTTTCATAAACACGGAGCATTTGGACATCATAAATCTGTTTTCTCGTCAATGCAACTTTTCCTGAACAGTTAATTTTAGTTTTGATTACTTTACAAAGATTTTTATATTTTCCTTTAGACATATTTCATATTCAATATTCAAATACATTTTTTATAGTACGTCTACCTCTAGCGATCCGGTGACTATCTTCCACATTTTGAAAGTAGAGGCACTGTCTATTTTCGGTTTAAAATGTAGTCCCCGGTCCTGAAAAATGTCTCGCATCCTGTAATCTCCTAGTGAATGCCACGTCTAATAGCTTCCGCCGTTTCCAAGATTACAGGCAGAGACGTGGATAGACATTTCTCAATATGTTTTATGTTATGTTTATAAAACTGCTTCTATTTTAAAATCACGTTTCAGTTTTGCCAATTAGTATAAATCCGAGAGGACAGATAATAATGTCGGGATTTATGCTAATATCACAAATATTGTAGACTTGAGTGTACTCTACAGTGAAGAGTTTTGTAAACAATTTTCTCGTGAGCTAAACATTGCTGAAATGCTCTCAAATGCGAAATATTGTAGAGATGGAGTGCAAAATAAACGCGAAAGCTTCTACGTCTCATATGAGAACATACGTGAAACTTTTCATATCGTGACGTAAAGTTATATGTGTGTTGAGTCGAAAGCAAAGCGAGATTTAATTTCATAGTAAAGCTGTATAGTGACTCCATTGATATGTACAATAATTATAGATCAATGACGTTATCTGTAAATGAAATACACACTCACTATCCAGCTGTTTCACATATAATAATAGGTTTATGGTTGTAGAGAAAGTAAGATTGATGTATGTACGTAATTCGTAATTTTCCAATTCAATCCAATAGTATATCTACAATCAGTCATATCATTTTACGTCAAACCTTATCGAACACGTTGCGCAATTGGATAAATGCGACGATTACGAAATCTTACAATAAAAAACGTTTAAGGAATTCTCTACGGTGAAACGCACTGAGATGCATTGTGTTTAAGATAGAAAATGCCCTGTCAGCCCTCTAGGCGGCATATAAAGAATGACTTCTTCAGAGTAAGTGGTGACGCGTGAGAAATACGAGTATTATTTCATGCTACCGTTTTTGTTCCTTAAAGCTATGTGAGAGCGGAATACGGTATTCAGCGCAAACATCCCTTTGTTGTCTGTGCGTTTCAGGTTTTTGTACGTAATTCACGCTCTAGATGGGAACCAGACGCGATGTTCTTCTGGAAATCTTATTTAAATGATGGCAAAGGGTCTTTCCAAAAGGTTAAAAATGATCGTCTCGCGTTTTATTTTAAAGTAATAGTTCTCTTGGCGTTATTGTTTTTGTATCAGCCCATGAGCATTCTTCCCTTTATATAATTGGTACAAAAATAAATCTGGTAACTTTACATAATTATATTATCAATCTCATAATTTTATATATCATTTGCTCTACTTTTTTTTTCAACTGCTAAATAAAATAAAAAATGAATGCAGAAATGAGGGGAGAAATGGAATGGGGCTCCCATAATTTCACCCTGTAGACCCGAAGAAATAATATAATTTTCAAAATGAAGAGTACAAGAAATTATTGATTAATAATGAAGTGGAGGTTTACCTACGTTAAACACTACTCAGTCAAACAAACAATATCTAAATTGAAGGTTTATTCCAAAAAATTTATTGTAACAAAGATGTTGGACCATTGACCTGTTTTAGGTATGTGGTAATTTCATTACAAAAACTATGACCTACGTTTAGTTTATCGATTAATTTCAGAGCGAAATGATTAAAATATTTAAGTTCCAGCAGCCTAAATGCCTTTTTATGTTATTTACTTATAATTCGTCAGCGTTACGAAAATTCATAACAGTTTTTTTTATTAATGCATTCCTATGTTATTATTACCTCAATTCAAATCAGGACCATGTGCTATTCAGGAAAATCGGAAAAAAACTGTAAATCATCTATGCAACATCGACTATCTAACGTTAACGAGCTAGAGTGAAATTAAAATTTCGTACAGTGAAAGTTCGTCCCGACGAACGGCCGAAACAGTGGGCAATTATCTCTGTTTTAGTACCAGATGTTGATGTCAATTACGTTTCGTAACAGCACGCTAAGATATTGTGGTAGTGGCTGTTAACGTTACAGAACGCCTCCGAGATTGATATTTGGATGGATTTTTTTTGATAAGATAAAGATTAAAGTAATTCTCTTATTATTATTATAACGTAACTGTTTATTATAAATTATGGTTTCTATTGCGTATGTAACAACTGAGCTCATAACATTGTTTAGCTGTTTACGTGATTTTTCTGACATAATATGAAACAAACAAAGGAAGCCCCAGTAAAGATAATAGAAATAACTACTGCGTTACTACAGTGACTTGATCTTATATCGTAAGGATTATATTTTATGGGTTTGTTTTTATGTTAAGTCAAGAAAATAGCTAAGGCTATTTATGTTGGTATCCCATCCGACGGAAGTCGATGATAAAATTTGTTGAAAGGAAACATTTATATCCAAGAAGACAGTTTATTCAAGGGGTTGTATTGTAACTTAGTCCTCAAGGATATCAAAGATGACTTACGAATTATCTAACCTAATTTATTTTTTATCTTAGACGAATCTTTTATTGATATTTGTGTATCTAATAAATACATGAGTGTTCGCATCAGCATCAACTTCCATAACATGAAAAATTTAAGACGTAAATGACATAAGATATTCATATTATGAAAACTGTTTTTTAAACAAATGGGACCTTGATGAATTCTAATATCAACGTCGTCAATCTTTAACTACTCCCAGCTACTTTATCATTACTTCTATGGAAAGCCACTTCAAGATTGATATACAGCGTCGCAAAGTAACGGATATTACATTTTATACGATTTCCTGCATCTACGTCTGGAACGAGCAGCTATTGATCGTTGTTCGTATTCAGAGAAGCTATGCTGCTGAATAAATAAAAAATAAATGTTCGATCACTGAAAAAATCAGAGACCACATAAAAACTATCAACATAAGAGTGGGCTGTTTTATGACGAGCACTTCGTTTCGAACTATTATAAAAAGGAAACAGGAATACTTCTATAATTTATGTTTATATCTATATCTTTGTCAATTTCTAGGATCTATACTTCCACATAAAACTTTTATGACTCTTGAAATTTTATGACTAGTATTACATTTTACTATACATTATAAACAGGAGTGGGAATTGTGTTTAACAGAATTTTTAATATCGACGAAAATATTGGAAAGTTGAAAATCTTGGAAATTCTCCATAAATAATAATTGTTTTGCAACCTAGTCCTTTACGAAAATTTCTTCATATTCTGAATATACCTTGAAAAATTCCAAAAATACCACAGGAGCCTTTTTGTGACTATAATTTTGATGACGTAAAATAATCTCCGAATCACTGGTGCACGACCAGGAACATCAGGGAACAGGTGACGAAGCGAAGGATGGCTAGGCATTGTTCATGTCTCTTCGACTGGAAAATCATCAGGATGTACAGGCCATTGACTACATTAATGTCAGTACCTAACTGATGGTTGGCAATTCATTCAAGTGGAAATCTTCATATTAGATGGTAAATTTGATATCTTGTCTTAGTAAATATTTTAACATTCATTTTATCTGTATTTGGTTATATAACTGACGACTATTGTTAAAGTTTTAAGATTTATTAATTGGATGAGCTTGATAAGTCTCAAATAACACAGCAAGTAATTTAGCTTAAGTAGAATCGATTTTCATTATTATCGATTGTTATTATTTAACAACGAAAACCACAATGCCTGTGGGTTTTCCTCTATGTGACCCAGCGAGGCCTTTAAAATGTATGTTATGAATTTTGTAAACGGATCTGGTATGTAACACATAAACAAATGCAGGGTTTTTACGTTGTGCAATAGTTTTTGTTTACTAAATGTTTTTTGTTTTAATATTATTTTGAATGAGAAGGTTAAGCGTTATCCTCATATTTCAAAGCGTTATTTTACCTGAGATATTATGATGTGTAGGAAATATTACTCAAATTGTGTTGTTTATATGTTAAATACTAATCTCTCACCACTTATAATTCCCATAAAACCAAGAGGATTATAAAAAGATATATCGTTCACAGTAACATGCCAAGTCCCAAGATCATTTCGAATTATTGAAACATGTCACGAGGCACTGAGCAGTTGCCACGTGTTTTATAAATAAATACTAATTCTGTCCACACCAAACACGTGAGCTCTAAATTGAGAGCTGTTTCATACGACTGAAACAATAATGAAGTCAATTTATCGATTTAGCCCAAAGTAACCATACCTTCAAGAAATCCCAAATAAGAAGAATGCCGATCTAATCGTCGTGATGATTAATTATATATTATAATTTAAAACGTTTTATGTTTTCAAATGTTTCCTTTTTTACTGTAGCTATAGTGTGAATATTGGATGATTTGTTAATTTCTCATTGTTCCGCTCCGAGTCGTCATGATTATGATCGTTATGTTAAGAGTACTATTACATCGATGAATATTGAATACCATAAATTAAGTAATCGTTATCGTAATCCTAACTTTCCAATCAGTGCTGCTTCGGCACGGCTCATTGAACAGATATTGATGGGGTGGAATTAGATATGGACTGTGCAACACGTTTGGATTTTCTTATTCCATTTTATAAGAATTATATAATTTAAATGTTGAAATAAAGTAAATAATTCTATAAATTTATATGACACAGACAGATTAAGTTGTCCGATACTTAATCCAGATGTAGATCATAGTCCAATTAACAGTTGCGTGACTAATGAAATAACTTTAATACATTCATTATCCATTCAAAAATATTTTAGTTTTTATTTGAAAATACTTTGTTTTTGTTAAATTGTTTAATTGAATTAAATACGTCATCGAAATCGTCGACATTTTTTGCTAATGTCGCATGCTGCTACGTAAATCACGTAGCTTTGTTCGCTAATTGTTTTATTTAAACTGTCTTTTGAAGCCTTTGTTACATTTCAAGATAATTTATTCATGGATATTTAAAATAAATAATTATTCTACGGAAAATTTATATCTGGAGCATATCTATTCTTTAGTATCCAGGAAAATACTTAGATAGCGTGACGTGTTGGGGCAATGAATTACATTCGTAGGATATGTTCCTATTGGGACTGGCGTTTCCTTTTATATCAAGACTTGGGGCAATAGAATACGTACGGATAGCAGAATACGTGATAGAAAATTATTTCTGTATCAATACCAAATTATTACAAATAGCCCAATGTCTATAATGCAACTTTATTTTTATTCGACCTTTACTTTCGACATATATGGATTGTAACGGATATTGTAAAGTCCGTAGGTGTTAAGTAACCGTTTTGGTAACATTAATCGAGCGATGTGTCATGTTTCCTCAATCTTTATTATTTAAAAGCTTTTACATTTTTATGTGTTTATGATTAACAATTTTCAAACATTTTTACGTTTCTAGATTCTGAGTTTCTCTAGTTCTTCTCTGTGTCTGAGTTTTTCTAGTTTCTTGACTTCTGTAGTAGTATTCTCAGGGTAATGAGAAAACAAACTTTCCGACAGTGTTATTCACTTTCATAAATAAGGTATTCCATTAAGAATCCTTGAACCTCGTCCCCCAAAGCAAACTTGCAAACCTTTTCCACGAATTCCCTTTTGGGGTGAGAGCAAATTTTTGTGTTCCATTTACTCGAAAAGGCAACGCGTGTGGGAGTGGCTCCGAGACGTAAATAGGTCTCGTATCCCGCATCGGACATTTTTTACTTGCTTGTATAGTTTCTCGAGATCCCCGATGATGTTCTATTGAAAAGATAACAATAAATGTTTTTGTATGAGATTCGGGCATGAGACAGATATTCGTTTTTTCATCTGTCCAATTTTACTATAGGGCCATCTGAAAACAAATTATAAAAGTTAATTCCAAACTTATAAATTGTTTTAGATTTTTCCCACAAAGATCTTCGCTATAATGGTGTTTATGTAATCAAACAAGATTCTTTATCGTTGAAGTAGAGCAGGATGTAACATTTTACATTGAGGGAAATCCATTTATGGTTCTTATCTGGATTTGTTTGCCAACATCGGATCATTTGCACGATTTAATTGCCTCACGATTTATCTTTAATTGTTTTCTGATTGAGAATTACTAACTATATAGACTCAATTATAACTATTTTATAGTGTAATTAATTTTCCTTTTAGCTTGTTATGTAATATGCCTTTGTCGTCAAATTTACAACCTGATATCGATCTATCGACCTCAATTCGAAAAATTCTAATCACGTCGGTAACAAAAGTAGATCTATTGCAAATATGTTAGTAGTATGCGCATTGTTCAGTACTTAAAAATATCAAAATAACGTCAATGTTTTCTCAGCTATTGTAAAAACTGGTGATTTACCACCAACGTCACGTCTTTTTGCGTCAGATGAGCACAACGCCTTTCTCACGCTTGTAATCGCGGTGTCGTCCCGAGATCGGCACCGGCGATTGCGAATTGTTGCAAAACTGAATGTTTACAGTAATTGCGTTATCCACCAACCATGCCTTATCTAGTTGTAATAAAAAGAAAGTTTTAATAATAATAGGAAGTCATAATCCATGGTTGTTTTTTTAGTCTTAGTCATGATCATGATGGAAATATTTCGTTAGTATTTTTTAAAACACATTACTCAGACATCAGACGTGTAATTCATCCAAAGAAGTTATTATATCCTTGCAGTACATCATAACTATAATAGTATTAGTATGTTTATTAACTTTTATTTGACTTTCTGATTAATTTTTGTGGGCAGTTCCAAACAATCACCGCGAAATGTTTGGATCAGTAGAAACTATACTCGGGCTTCTTTCTTCCTTTTGCATTAACGCAATTAAACGATTCGTTTTAGAATTCGACATCCGCATTCACGCTTCATCAAATATCTCAAACAGTTCATCTTGCCGATCACGATTTTAACCTGCGAGAAACGTCAATAGTAGTAAGTTAATTCTGTATAGATTGTTTTTTGTTAAGTGCATTAAATTCTATTAGATATACATATTTCGTGATAGTTTTGATTATTTATTATTTGCTACTTATTGATTTAAACAACTTTTTTTGAAATATTAAAAGTACTAAGAAAATTAAAATTAGCATTGTCCGGAGTACAGCGTTATTTGGCATAAATTTACTAAAGGATTTAAACCTTTAAATTTACTCCCACATTGTGCAAGCGCAATTCGCAAAATCAAACGCGCATCGTATGTGGAATCGTGTAAGAAATAAACATTTCCACGAACGCCAAGAAACGCAGACATGTTGATTTATGGTTTATTTTTGTTTCACTCATCGATGCGGGTCTTATATGTGCAAAAAATTCCATTGTTGTGACGGCTCAACAGTATTTATTAAGCTGTGTTTTGCCCTTATGTTGTTATTGTTAACCTCTTGTGAAATGTGAATCTGCCAGTACAATCTGTACATATATAAATGAAAGTATCAAACGAATATGGAGACCAACTGAAGGTATCATTGCTATCCAGGAATATCCGTTGTCGCCTCAATAAAATATTTGAATGGAATGGACTGTTATAAAGTAAAGATAGGTAGAACAAAAAAGGGAGTTATTTAGTAGTAGTAGTAGTTAGAAAATAGAAATTATTATCCTATTTAAATGAACTAGTTATGAATTATGGGATAAAATCACAGACATGTATCTAAATAGACCCAATAAGTGCACGTACTTAGCGTGCCAAAAAGTAGCGGAAAAGTACACCTTCAGTGGCGTTTCATATTAGTCCGCACGTCGCCGTTATTGACATAGGACGTCAA
>DWPV01001717.1:0-19525 GCA_018251915.1 Urbanus proteus proteus
TAGACTTCACACACCTTTGAGAACTTTTTTTTTAAGAACTCTCAGATGTGCAGGTTTCCTCACGATGTTTTCCTTCAGCGTAAAGCAAGTGATAATTAATTTCTAATACGCTCATAAATCAGAGGTGCGTGCCCGTGATTTGAACTTCGGACCCCTTGATTGACAGGCCAAGTTTCAACCATTAGGCTATCACTGCTGTAGCTAGATTATCTAACCCTAAATAATTCTTAATCGGCTTGCATCCAACAATTTCGATTCCCGTCAGCTACCATGGTTCATTTGGCGGTCATTATTCTCCGGCACGTCGGCCGTCACTGCCGTTCGAAACTCGTGACTCGGAATCACACATGTTTGCCCATATATTAACCCAGCAAAGACCACGCGTGACTAATAGCTCTTTGGTATATGTTTAGAGAACGATTTTGTAATTTTATCACTTAGTTACTTGTTAGCATTATGATACCTACAATTTGCAAAATCGTATTTGTTTCTTAATAATAAATGTTAAATATAAATAGTAAATGAAAAGATTATAAGTTTTTTTAACCGAATGTTTAACCGAAAGTTTGTTTAACCGAATGTAAGTTGCAATGTGAATAGTTCGAAAATAATAAATGTATCTTTGAAAAAAATAGTCGAAAATAAAATATTCACTAAATTTGTAATATTTGAAATAATGTATTTATAAAAGTAGTTATTTAAACATTCTACAATATACATAGTCAATAACGTTAGACAATCAAGTATCTATGCAAGATATTGGTAGTTCTTTGTATAGCTTTACCAAAACACAAAAAATATACGCACTGGTTTTAACGAGATATAAAGAAATGTAACTAATAGACACGGTTTTAAAAATAATGTCGCTTAAATACATAGTAATCGTGTTTGAATTTACTTTGAATACAACTTAGTACCTGAAGTTTCAGATATTCCAACAAATCTTAGAAACTTGAGGATAATATAGATTGCGATACAACGTAGTTTCGGTATAATGCGAGGCCACCGAAAAGCCCTTGTTTCGATTACACTACAGTTTCAAACACTAATATTAGATAAGTGTAGCAGTAAACTCAAATCTTCGCACATTTGTACAGATTACCTTCTACGTTCGAATGTGACAATCTATGTAAATTTTACACGATATTGAACTTTACCTGCTTGTGATTTCATTGACGAAGAATCCAAATAGAAGCCAAATAGGTATTCGTTTAAAAATGGAGTGTTTGTGAATTTGTTGTTAAATGATCGGTAAAGGACTACCATACTAATTATATTTTGATAATGTACCATATAAACAATTTTATTAGATATAGAAGTTATAAATGCTAAAAATGTAATGATTTGGCTTTTTACATTCTGACACTTTTTAGTGATTTTTTGTGGAATTTGGCACTGTCTGTAAACTAAAATCTTTTAACGGTAACGCAAATAATTTCATTATTTGTTTATACCGAACATCTTTATATTTTTATGATCTAATCGGATTGTAAATCCTCCTATGACATAGGCAACGATATAGATTTACAATTAGAACTCCGCATTACCAGTTTTGGGTAACCAAACTTAGAAACTATTTGATTAATACCATAAACTGTTAGTAGTCTGTTCGGTTACTTTGTCAGTGTACAAAGTGGAAGTTGTTAGGAATCGGAATCACTATTATCGCATTTTCAAAGTTTCGGCTCGGCAGGATTGCGTGATTCGAGGATGGTTTGGAAGTGTCTTAGAATTGAGTTTTGATTGTGTTTCCGACCATATGCGTATCGAAATCTAGGCCGTCGTTACTCATTCGACACACGCCAATGGCGGCTGCTTTGTACTTGTCGTCACGTTGCTGAAATCACTCACTTGCCATTTACTTCAAAACTCGACGATGCGAAAATAGATCAAGGCTAATATTATCGAAGATGTAAAATTTTGCTAAGCATTGTTTTGTACTTAATTTACGTGCGATTGAAGTCATTGCGGCTCGACTGTGACGACGGCTTTTTTGAGTAGGTACAGGTATAACATGTATATTTTTTACTTTTATTACACGCATAAATTATAAAATATATCTTTGTGACAAAAATAATGAAATATGACATATAGCTAATATACATATAAATGTGAAGAACTTAGTTTCATGTCGTATTTTAGATCAGACAGTTTAGGGTTAAGTTGGGTACTCTGTGGAAAAACTAGATTGGAATAGATGTAGGTACTCTATACAATTAGATAGTTAATAGAACGTATATTTAACCATTAAGTGCTCATGCAGGAATAATAACGCGAAACTATTCGTCAATGTAATGCGTGAACAAAACAATTGATACAGTTTATTTAATCAATGATAACATTAAATTATTACGTGCAATTTGTGATAATTAAATTAAATTTGCCCACCTGCAAAACCAGGACAGCATGACAATAAAGGATTATAATTTTCGTTATTCATGAGTTCTTAATAAACTTAGGGCGGAGCTAGGTGTGGTCCGAAGGTAAAACAATTTGGCCACAAAAGGGCACGACTACCAGTTATCTGCCAATCTTTCAATAACCGTTATTTTTTCATCTGGCCCTCAAGCAACGTTTCGCTCATTAGTAAATAAATGCATTTTATAAATAGTAATATGTAATAATAAAACCTTTTTATAGTATTATATGACTAAAATATATCTTATGTAAGGCTATAATGGCGTATATTATTAACCTTATAATAAATATACTTTGGAAAAAAGTATTCACTTATATTATTAAAACATTACTTATGAATTATTTTAATCATGAAGGATAGTTCAGCAAATAATGTATTATATGTGCAAAATGTGCAAATATGTGCAAAACAGGACCATGTTATCTAAGTACTTTAATTTGTGTTGTAACGATCTTCCGCATTAAACACAGCGCAAACTTTGTCCAAACGCAGCGTAGCGACTTCGCTCCGTATGTGAAACAACGAACTGTTGCTCGCCCTGACATTTCACGATGTAAATAGAGCTCTCCAACTCCTAAATGCTGCTAATCAGAAGTTGTGGACGTGGTTGTTTCTGTGAACTTTGCTTTAAAACCGACCAACTTTCCTCGAACCAGATACTTTGTAGCTTATGAATGGATTCAGAGTTAGTCGGTTCGATGAAACAATGTTTCATTAGGAGTTTGCTCAACTCAACCTGAATGATTGCAGTTTGTTATATTTGTATTATTTATTAGTATCTTGATAGTTTACGGAAATACATGTTATATCCTAAGTTAAGGTGTGATTATAAAAGTCTTTATTTACAAACTGCTTCGTGTAAAATATGTATATACCATCATAGATGTTGGTAACAGGCTATATCGAAAAAGTTTATATCTAACTCTAACTTTAAATTAATGTATGAATTCATTAAGTAAATTGAAATTCTGTGAATTATAGAAAATATTTTATCGTATATATGGAAAGACCTAGGCTCTGGAGCTGAAGGGTAAAAATTTCATTGTTTTAGTTATTAGATTATACACTCGGTGCAATATGTTCGCAGACCGAACGTTGGGGAAGGAAATTCAATTAGCCGTTATAACATTTCACAACTCAGTTTTTTACGGCGTTATTGTGCACTTATTGAATTATCAACAATTGTAGACTTACATTCAAGATTCTTTATTTATTTGTGAATTCTCAGTATTGCATTTTAAAAATATATTGAGAGTAAGGTGATTCTTGGTAAATTCAACCGACGTTTTCGTTTATTAATAAACTCGAATTTATCTTTTTTATTTCTTGTATTATGCCGCTTAAGAAAGGTAAATAAATAAAATATGTCTTTACAATATTTTGATGAGTACAGCCGGTGTCTATTTAAGTTTATTAAATGCGTCAATACATTATGTATTGTATATAAAATAATACTATTTTGTCTGCAACAATACGCATCAGCTATATAAAATAGACATTTAAATTCATGTGTAACAATTACAGACGTAGATATACATAAAAACAAGGTACAAAAGTTTAAAAGGGGACCATGTAGAACATGTGCATCAATATATTCATATATAAGTAATCTTAGTTCATGTAGAATTAGTTTTGAACTTTTTCTCTAAGGACTCACAAATGTATGTATATTCACGATTTTTTCTCTCACCGTTAAAGCAAGCAATAATTAACAGATTAACATTCCTGAGATTTGATTCCCCGAACAACTAGATTGAGAGAATTTTAAACTACTAGGCTTTAACTCATTCGAGCGTGTATAAATTGAAAAAAAAAAACAAAAAAAACATCATAACATACCATACTAAATATGAAATACCAAGTATTTAGCTATCGCAAGTAGGTATGTATTAGTAAGGAAGAGACGGTGATATAAAAACATAACAATTCTAAAGGTACGAGTACCTGATCGTATAAAGATATTTATTGTTATACTTGTGGATTATCTAGTGTACGTTCACGAGCAAAAAGTATAATAAAGTACTAGGCATTAGTCAAGCCACAGTAATGCACAAATTACATTGTTCCAGCGCGAAGCCAGCGCAATACGCTCGCGGAACGAACGCTGTGGGAATGAAACTCAATTAGCGATTATAACATTTCGCAGTTTCATTCAATTTTAGTACCACACACACATACACACTAACTCTACACTTTCTGTATGAATCAGCCTTTGCGTTGTTGTAATAGGTTTTGCGCTCTACGATCTGCCCTTTGAGTACTAATTTTCAATTTACTCGCTCTAGTTTTTAGTTTCTTTCAGTTTCAAACATGTAATTCTACGCTCTATATTTCGGAAGGTATTTCTTCCAATTTTCCTCCAAGTTACATAATACACCTTCTGTTTTAATAACGATTTATAATTTCAATAAAAGATACAGGGACCTATTGTAATAAGTGATGCCGGTCTTGAAAAATTCCACTGTATCTCTCCGTGAATTACGTACGCAGCCACTAAGGCACAAAATCCAGGAGATGAGCAATACCGTCTTCCGATGTATCATCAACACTCCCTTCGATCACCAACACTCATGCCGAGTGCGGTATGTATCGACAAGTGCCCACATCAGGGGCTACGTCCAGCGGTGGACCTCAAAGAGCTGATGAATAGAGTCATAGACAGTGACCTCTCATAGACAGTGAACAATAATTTCCTCCTTTAATAAAATCAACTGTGAAGTGTTAAATACATACGTACTAATTAGCTTAGAAAATCAGTGTTATATAGAAACCTAGGAAGTATATATTGCCTATAATGGGCAAAAACTTAATAACCTAACAACATTGAAAAGTGTTTCAAAATGAAATGAAATTATAAATACCTAACGTTATTCAGCTTTATTTTATTTCTTGAAAAATTCATTGTTTCTATCTGGTTTATATGTAGTTAATCTTTTATAATAAAATCAGATTTTTCGATAGATAATACCATATGATGCCAAAAACCCTGATTGTGGTGTTATCTTATTTTAAAATATGTACGTACATTAGATAAACACGCATGTCGACACATTCGGTTTAATTAAGGAACGAAGGCTTCACCTACGTGTAAAAGTCAAATTTTATCGCAATAATAAATCACACACATTAATTTGCTAAAACATTTCATTGGTTATATGTTTATTGCAATCTTAAAGTCGCTAAAAGCAGATACACAATCGGTTTCAATTGGTACCTACAAAATCCCGCCGTCGTCTATCGGGGAACGAAGCCAAAGAAATTACTTTGAACGTTAACACCGACTTGATTGCTTTCAGAGTGTAGTTTCCGGGATTCACTTTATCAAAAGGACCTGTACTACAGGACGTGATTAAGTAAAAGGTGTAGAACGCAACTCCGTTCAACGTTTATGCCTAAGTTGAAAATAGAGAATTATAAATTAAAATGTTTTCTTATTCGTTTTATTTGTCTGTTATTATTAATCGAATTAAATAAAATAATTCAAGATGAAATCCATTGCAGTATGTATTTACTCGTATAGTTAGCAAATCATATTTCACACTATACCTATGTCTTTAAATCAAAATTTGAAAGCAATTTGAATTAAAAATAAGCTTCGATAAAAGTACGTTATGAAGGTAAGTTTATTGGTAAAGTTTATTCATGTCTCAGTATCTCATTAACGTACTGTGACCCTCTGTACAGATTATTTACTCACGTCGTAGTGTTGCCAGTCGAAAACATTTTCGCGACGGCCAGGCGACTAAACGTGACTCAACTTGTGTAGCGAGCTAAATTATCTGAATTCACAGCAGTGAATAGTAAATTGGCTCGGTGGCGATCCTAAGTGAGATTTAAAGCCTGAAGCAAAATCATTTATAAATCTTCGCACGCTTCAATTGAATAAGCCAATATTATAAATCTCGTAGGCACCCATTTCTTCTTATAAATAAAATTTAATTTTCAGAATACTTTTTACCAAATTAATGGCTAATTTGTTTAAAAGGTCAAATAAAAAAATATTTCCATTAAAACAAATGTATCGATCAATTTTATTTGCGTTCAACTCGCGTGGCTGCCACTAATTGCTCTACATGTAATTAATAACATATAAATTCCTATGCAAATCTGCTAAACCACATCCGATTTGTGCATGGACTGTTTGTTTATTCTAAAGGATCAATTGAATTACACCGTAGCTCATTTGTGCGTTAATGACATATGGATTACGGAATATTTATTGAGTAACCACAGCGCACGGCTCCGCGCACAGCGACCGCGGTACGAATTAACAAATTCTGCGCGAACTGCGCTTAACGATACGGCAAATTCGCATCCGTAATATGTAATTTCGATAACTATTACTAATTATTGTAGAATTGTCAACGACATTAATATAGCGTTCAAAGAGGAATGATTCGTTGCTAGATTGGTCTGTAGTGTGTGGTAAATTATGTACATACTTGTACATGTAATCAAGGCGTTACAACTTAGCCTTTAATAGGATCTTCAGTTCCAATCCTTTTGCCGTCCAGTACTTTGCAATTTAAAAATTATCGATCAATTTACTACCAGGTGGTTTGCTATATACCTAAGTCTTTAAAGGTTGAAATTTCATTTCAGTAACTGCCGCTGATGTATTTTCCGTAAAAAATGTAAGCGATAAATGTAGTATGGTAGCACTAAAACGAATCAAGCTAGCTGGTAAAGTTTTTAATAGACATTTTCAATAATAAGTACACTCATACCCTGATTAGGATTCATCGTTTCGTGGGTGCTAAATATATTATTTCTAAATAATCTAAATATATTATTTAAATGTTTCATTCTCCAGAAATCGAACTTTTCACGCAAGTCGTTAAATATGTGTTTAATACCATATAATAAAAGTATATCTCGACGATGTTCTGATTACGCATTCAATAGGCATTCGTGCGCCCCTCAGATGCGATATTGAAACCTGACGACTACAGGGTGCGATTAGGTTAATTAAATTATATAATCACAAGCCCCTTCTTAACGCCAGTTTGATGTACGGTATCGCTGTTTATTTCAATACGGTTGATGCCTTTTGAGGTTCCTTGAATTAAAACTGAAAAATTGACGTGCTTTTGCCTAGTTCGTGTTGCGATGTTTATTTATAAGGCAGGTGGAACTTTCATTACTATTAGTTCAGATTACTAACTTTCTTAGGTTTCGTGTGCTATATGTATTTATTTTAATAACTAGGTAGCTTTCGTATGATGCTCTATCTGCACAGGGGTGTAACTTGTATACTTTATTTATAATTTTTACATAGAAATATGGAATGTTTTTAAGATACAATACATAAACATTATATATTTTTGTATTATGTATGTATCTACAAATTCTACATTTATATACCTACAATAGTTCAATGGTAGATAAAAAGTGTACCAAATACCCAACCACATAAATTGTTCTTTCAATACTAGATGGCGCTGCGTGTACATAAAACTCTCTTTAATATTATTATTTAAGCGCTTTTAGCAGATAAAACTATGATTATGTTGATACAAAACAAAACAAGTTAAGATTGGATTCTAGTACAGAATTTATACTGCCAAACCATATGCATTATCCATAGCTATTTTGAGAACAAATTGTTTTATCGCTACTTCTAAAGTGGATCCTCGCGGCGCGCACGTAATTCTTCTCAGTCCGCATACAAACAGCCCCTAAGGAGGTGACAATCCTCACCGCAAACAATAAAAATATACATAAAAATAAATTTGATACTTCCAAACCGTCGACCGTGTAGAATATGCATTATTCGGGTATTTCCACGGATACTGATAGTCTTCATATCCACCTCTAAAGGATTATCTTGAAAACAGTGAAGCTAAGTTCAATGTACTTATATTAATTTGCTGGTACCCATACGAAATATATCAGAAAATTTAAATTTGTTATGAAGTTACAAGCATATATTTGACAAGTTAAAAAACATATATTTGACGATAACATTTTAATTAGTTCCCCTGGGACACGGTGTGACAGATAGAGATAATAACCACAGCGGTACATAACGACGAAGTAATATAGAGCAATGCTAAATATGTGCGCTGTTTATTCGCATCAACATTCGATTGTGTGGGAAACGCTGTTTAGGCAACGTGTCGCCGCATGATGCGTACGGAATCATCAATTCAAATATTGATAGTCATTTCGCCCGACAAATAGTGTCATCCAATCCACGTAGTACGAAGATGAAATGGGGTGGGGAGATATGGCCCGCGTGTTGAAACTTCGGATAGCAAATTGCATTGTACCGCGACTCAGACGTCGGTGAGATGAAATTGGATTGCGCACTCCCAGCTAATAATTCCAATCGTGATTTTCGATGATGATGTTCGTGACAGGTCGCCACCGACAGCTGTAATTTGAAGCTTTTCGCAAGGTTACCCTATGAACCTATCACCCAATAAATCGTACACAATATTGCATGCTATTTGTACGGTGACGAAAAAAATATATTTGAAAAGTTAATTGTGCCTGAACTCGTTTCGCATTCACGCGTCGTTTTCATTACCGATTGTGATTGGGTTGCAAAAATTCATGACATTTCGAAACAGTTTTTGTGAACGAAAATTGCTTTGTCAATATAAATCATGCATCCTCTTGTGAGCCTATTCCGACTGCAATGAATTATGGAAAAGCTAATTATCATTCCGCTGAATATAATATCACAAGCTAATTATATTGAAACGGGCATTGTGTCCTAATCGCGCATATGCATAAGGATTTGTTTTAAAGCGTCCTAAATGCATAATATGCTGTGAATAAGATTAGCATGAACATAAGCAACAACAATGAGTTGCGTATATTGTATCAGAAACTAATGCGCGCCGAATTACAGAGACAAATTGAGTCATTCACCAACTGTCAAAACAAGTGGATATCGCGCTTTGACTGATTATATTCATCATGAAATTCTGAAACATATATAACGATATCGATAAAATATTTAATATACAAATCTACCTTAGTTAACGTGCGATAGCAGATATGAAAAACTAGTTTTATGTGTTTTGTTTTTTGACTGTGATGTTCCGGGTTCGAAATCAGGCCAATCCTTAACTTTTGAATAGTCATAATTTGTAAAATTCAACAATTAATTAATTGTATTTGGCTGCCGTGGTCACCTATACCCAGCAGTTACATAATAAAATTTAGAGTAAGTAACTGTTCGATTACAATTCATTGATCATGTCAAACATGTACGAGAAAACAACGCGGAATTATTTGCCTGAATTATTTATGTTGTTTCAGGGTTCACTCGCATGAAAAGCGAGATAATTTTTATACTTGAGTACCATCATTACTACACGTGTAGCTCGTAACTCAATAACGTGTTTATAGAAAACTTGCTGATTCCCGCGGTTTCACTCGTGTTTAAAAAGTAAAAAAGAATTCATATTTAAACATAACTGACATAAAGCTCTCTCGCGAGGGGATCGCATGCGTTTGGAGCGCGCTTTAATGTTTTTTTTTAAATTTAAAGTATGATACGCCTTAAACTTTCAGCTATCTTTCAGTGAGAGTCGCCTCAAAATCGGTCCAGCCATTTAGAAGATTACCTCAGCCAAACAAACAGACAGACTGACAGAAAGACAGACATACAGACAGACATTTTTTAAAATTGTATTTTCGTTATAGGTATCGTGTATACTTTCACATGCATTGAGTAGAAAAATGTTATTTTGAAATCACAAACAGACACTTCAATTTTGTTTATTTGTATGGATGTGCTAAAATTATTTAATTATGATTATTGAAGTTAGTTGAATTATTTGGCTCTGAGATAAAGTACAAAGTTGTAACTATTTATGCAAGAAAGATAAATTTAAAACTCGTTACAAGACCTTTTAGCATATGCGGATTACGTGAGTGGTAATGATTTTATTTTGGAAGTGGGGAGTGGAGAAAGATTAGGCGAAGGTAAGCTTTCTCGTGTAGTCTTTTTTACACTTTTTCTTAGTGACTCCTATTTCTGTTTTGCCCCGCGGCTCCCTAAGCCAGCTTAAACCCGCTACTGAATACTGTAAAATTCATTTGGGCCCATTTCTGCTTTACAGCAGTAACTCTTTGGTGCTATGTAGTAGGGTATAGTAAAGAAAGCATTCCGAACGTAGCAACACGTCCTTTTTCATTTGAGTTTGGGTTTAAGCTAGCAAACATTAGCTTAATAAAAAGTTTTTTTTTTAAACTTAAAATTAAAACGTTTTTTTACTTTGTAAAAACAAGTCAGTACGTAATCTACAATGTAAAAGACTTTAAGTATTAACTATAAATGTTCTTCTTTCATTGCCGGCTACAAACGTTTACATTTTAAGTGTCAATAACACTGGGTTGTCTTGTATGGCAATAAAAAGAGTGTTTTCTGAACACTTTAATACGTTTAATGGAATTGTACCACGACCGACGAGAAATGGGAAAATATGGAGTGTAAGTATGAATGTAAAAAAAAAACTTTGTTTAATAGTAAATAGAAGTGAATATTAACAGGGTAATAACATACATTTTACGAGCATGTTCCATTAAAAATTCATTTTTAATGAATTGAAAAGTTCATGATTTATTTTGTTTATATGTTCATTGACAGGTAGATATATAAATCGTTTTATGTTACTACATTAATTTTTAATAAAATAATTCAAAATCAAATATTTTCGGATTAATAATGATGCGAACAAAATAACGTTGTAGACAATCGCGTATCGTAACTATCGTAAGGCTTCGGTGGAACACAACAGTAATCAAAACAAAATACAACTGAGTTTTAAGAACAGACATGGAATAGTAGAAACACTATAATCCGCGATATTACTTCATTATGTATAGTCTAAGCTTCTATTTTAGTCGTACATTCTCATAATTATTTCAAAATCACAACTACTATTTATCTAATGAAAATTTGTTGGCATACTTTTGTAGTTATTGCAAGAATGAGGCAATTTAAAGCAATCAAAGCGAAATCGATCATGTGGAAAGTAAAACTCCAATTATAATTTTATTGTACATTGCGTACCTTGCTTAAACAATAATAAAAAGGTATATAAATAATGCTGTGTATATTTCAGTAACTGAAAATTTTGCGCTATTTATTTTATTAGTTCTTGTCCGTGATATTGCTATTTTTTGCCGTGAAAAATATATAAAAATAATTCACAAAATTTGTAAGACAATTCAAATATTTTAATTTCAATGGTATTGCTGACAGGTAAATTTTATATATTGTTTAATAGTAACTAACTTTTCCCCACTGTGAATACTGTGATTGAGTTTGTGTTCGTGTTGTGATGTGATTTTTGTTTGTTTTAATAAGTCTAGTAATCAATACGTATTCGTTTTCAATTTGTGTGTTACTTAACCAATATTTATATTTTAAAACATGCTGTTATTGACATTGTTATATAAATTTATGCATTACAACTCTGATATAAGCACAGAGTACCGATACCACAACTAAACATTTGAATTGCATCATCGATTTCTGTATAACAAAAACACTTCCAAATTAGCAAGCTCTTATATCCTAAGATTGTTAAGACTGTTAACCTCGTAAGAATATAGATGTACCCAAGTCATCGAGTACCGAATGAGTCCACTGTCACAAGGTGCAAATTGTTGGTTAACAAGTAATGATTACTGGGTCTCGCACGTGGGAACCTCCCACGCCGCTTGCAGGTTCATGACTCGATTGCCTGCGCTCGGCAATACCCTTTACTACCCAGTTATATTATTTAAACAAGTTTGTATGTTTGTAGTCTTTACAACTCTTTGCTATTTATGTTATATGAGTTTGCAACATAGTAGCACTGACATATCGATTACGTACGTGAGCTTATGACAAAATTACCGTAACGCGTTGCAATGTAGTAGGTACTGGAATAAGTTTAGCCACTTATTGGAAAGATGACCGATAAAAGCGTGGCGTATTTTTATGTAACAGTTATTATGTGCACTCTGATTCTTGACGTCAAACGCAGCAGCGATTACTCTTCAACAAACGACAAGTCCTTTAGCAACTTTTTAAAATCTAGTTACCAAAGAAATACATACGTATCGTATGGTGTCATATTGTATCGATAAATATTTAAAAATAAACACCACGCGGACGAAATCGTACACAACAGCTAGTCAATAACATTGTTCCAACCCCGCATTGTTTTGTTTTCCCTGACGGATTACGCTTCAACTTAAGATTCGCGGCACAAAATTCTCAGTGCACTACAAACTACACTCGTAGGGTTTTAAAGTTTCTCAATTGATGTTAACAAATGGTATGCTCTGTGAAAAATAGAAACGCCGGTTCTCAAGGCGAGTTCGCTTTCGTTACACCTCTGTGAGCATAGATTTGCTGTGCGATTAGTGTTACAATTAAACATGTTTATCTAGTCAGTTTCCTGTAATATGGTTAGGCGGGTTAAGGCAATCTCGTGCATATCAATTAGCGTAATCACGATTGCATTGTGAGATCCTTACGTTCCGATAATATTAACTTTGGCAATAAATGCTTGGAATATATAGCTATCTAAGATAAGCTATATATTGCTTCACCAAGATTTATAATAAATTGTATCAAATTGGTTGTAAAACAGCTGTCGATATGACTAATCATAGGTAACATATACATACATGCACCCCAATAGTTCTGTATGGAAATTTTAAATACAGTATCAATAGTTTTCAATATTTGTATTGATATAAGTTATCTAGCCTTATGCTGTTTTAAATATACCGATATATATCTTAAGTAAATTAAAGTAGTCCAAACAGTAATTCCAAAGAATTATCTATAGCAATCGTCACATTAATTACTTTTTGAAAATAAATAATTTTCGGTTATTCGAGTGTTAACTTAACTAATAAGACAAATCTAATTGGACAATGATTTACCAAATTCTATTTAAAAGTTAACAAGTAAACCATACTGAAGTTTAAGTAATTACAAACGTTATGTTACTACAATATTATCAAGTCGTTTATTCACGTCTCTAATCTAGTCTGGCATTGAGCTTTTAATTAAAGCCAGGCAGATTACCTAGACTTAATTAGTGTGACTATTCACTGAGGATAAAATGAGGATTTCTTTTAAAAATGAAATCTCGCTGTTGTGGACACCTGGGTCGGTAATATTGATTTACGAAACATAATATCCGATAGTATTCCAGAAATTGATCGCGCTAAACGTGCTTATGACAAATATGTCTTGGCAACAATTTGTTCCCGTTTTGTTGAGCAAGTATATGACGGTTGGTATTATATTTTCACAGACGGATCTAAAAGTAAGCCTGGGGCTGGGTCAGCGTTTTTAGACCCTAATGTTGGATGTAACTTAAAACTCAAGATTGATTCAGATATTTCTATTATGCATGTTGAATTGATTGCCATAGAAGAATCATTGGCGTATATCGATTCAGTAAATTTCGACCGATTTGTCATTTTGACTGATTCCAAAAGCTCATTGCAACATTTGGCTCGCTGTACCTCTCACGGGAGAGGTTTACCGATTGCCTATCGGATATTAGAATCAATCTTGAGATTTAAAGCTTGTAATAAGGAGGTGGTACTTCAGTGGATTCCATCTCATATTCAGTTAAAGGAAAATGAAGATGTTGATTTATTGGCAAAACAAGCTGCAGTAGATGGCATTCCACATTCTGTACTACCTCTTTATTTTGACTATTTTAAAATTGTTAAGAAACAATGTAAAGATGCATGGCAGGAGTATTTTGACCGGAGGTCCTGGGAAAAAGGTGTTTGGTACCGAACAATTCAACCTCAAATATCAAAATTGCCATGGATTGATAATGTATCCTTAAACAGAAATTGCTTGAAAACCTTGCTAAGATTACGTTCCGGACACATTCCATCAAATAGATTCGGTTTTTTAATGAATAAAGTTGCTTCACCGAACTGTACCGAGTGTGGTGTGGTTGAAGATGTGACTCATATTTTGTTGGAATGTGTTCGTAACGAAGCATTCAGGAATTTACACTTTTGTTTTAGGAATCCACATATCGGCTATCTGAACAGCATCCTGGCTTCCCCGATGTCGGATGAGGCTAGAGTGCTGGTCAGATTGGCTGATCTGGGGTTAGATAAAAATTGATAATATTGTATTTTTTTTTTCTTTTTTTGTGATTTTTTGATTGAGTTTCAGTGATTTGGAGTGAATTAAAAGCTGTAATGTGTATTGTTGCATCACGGGACGATATGGTCGCCCAGCGACAAAGTCCTTTAAATAAATTTAAAAAACTAACAAAGCTAGTATTTACCCTATACACGTGAAAAGTCAACGGACAAAATCCGATCACGGAGTCTTTTTATAAATGTGTTCTGCAAAATAAAATGATTTTGACGTTTTGGAATCAAAAGCCAGATTTTTTATTCTTTGTAGAAGTCAAGGAATACCGCGGCAAACTCATGTTTGCAGTGACATACTACACTTTTGGAACCATTTTGTCTATGTTTGGAACACACTGATTGAAATGATAGATCACTTTACACACCCAAATAATGATACTGCCTTGAATAAATTATACCAATCATAGTGACAAAAGATTTAAAATACTATAGATTACATACAATAACTATACACAGTGCTAATTATTATAAATGCGAATGTCCGTTTGATTGTTTGTAACGCCTTCACGCTTGAACTACTCAATCGATCATTATGAAATTTTGCACATACATTGACAGGGGTCCAGAATAGGACATAGAATACCTTTCATCCGGATAAAATATACTACTCATAAGAAGGGATAGATAAATAACTTTATACCTACAACCTACTTACTTTTACACCTACGGCCACTTAATACGAATTAACGAATTACGAGCAAAGCCGCAGGCAAAAACTAGTACGTTATAAAATAGTGCAAACTAGGCTAACCGGTATATACATTTATAAGTCATTTGGAGGGAAACCGGGAGAAGAGAAAAGTCGACAAAGGGTTGAATAGATGAGTAAAGTAATAGCAGTGAGAAAACCTGCCATTATATTCTCACTTTTGAATTTAACACACTTTTACAGCTACAGTCACTTTAATGTGACCTAATATAGACCTGTAGATCTAATCTAGAAAATTTATGTTGGTCTTTAAAATTGAAATCAACAGTTTCTTTGAAACGTTATTCCATTCATAAGGATAATCAAACAACGTCTATAAACATAATGTCATCTGAATAGATAAAGAAGAATTACATAATATAATATCTGTATAAAAGCAAGTTCCTAGAAAACTTGAAAATTATTATTTATAGCATACACACAAAACTTATGTCAACACGAATAACTAAAGGTTTGCAAATTTAAAACTTCTGTACTGATGGGTCTCTTTGAACGGAAGGAAACTTGGCAGATATTCAGAGATATTTCAAATTTATGGACACGAAGTTGTACTAAAACTATCTACATAATAATGTTCTTTGTTTTATAATGGGTGTCGTGTGGTATAATGAAAGTAGAATTTACATTTTAAAACTGCATGCGATATAAAGCATGTATGAGAATAATATTTTACTATTATTCGTTTATATGCAGTGTCACTGAATATATATACATATCTATGAACCAAATTAATAACCAACCAAAATTAATAACAAAATTAATTGATAATCACTGCCACACCTATGTCAGCTTCAAAACAGCAATGTTAAGCTCTGCATATATACCTAAGCAGCTCTGTATAAGGGTTTTGGTAAATAAAAAATACTTATCTGAGGCGTTTGAATTTAATCCTCAAGGGCTACGCGTGCCTTCAAGGGTTGCAACTGCAACGTATCTGTGACAAACGTCGGGTCAGACTCTGGTCGTATCTGCGATTCATAACAAATACTCATGAGAGGCAATGGCTTCTTACTATTAGATAGACTGTACGCTTATCTATTTCCTTGTATTAGACTATAAAAAGGTATTTAAAGTGACTCAAACAGGACCGGAGTTCTAATTACTTACAGACCAAAAAATGTGTTACCCCCTCAAATAATGTTTGGTGGTTTATATGGTAATATCAACCACCACAACAATGTGTAGTGACACATTTTAGACAAAAAGTTCCTTTATAGTATATCCTAATTTTTGAGATCTATTTTTATGAAGCAATTTTGTTTTCGGAAAAGTATTTTTATTTTTATCGGTTTACTATTTATGTATTTTTTCTTTTTATTTGTTTATTTTTGTCCATTTTAGCTCGTTAATTATTAAATACAAAATAAAAAATATTCGGTTAAGCTTCACTCACTTTCGTTTTTAAGTGCCAATTTGTATTTTCCAGAAAAAAATTAATACTTCAACAAACATATTTTAAGTGGTCTCAGTCAACAATTAGCCCAGTTTAATTCGGAAATACTATTTTACAAATAAATCACAATTTCGTAAACTGAAAAGTTGCTACTTGTTAAAAAATATTTTAGTAAAAATATAACCACGACTTCAATTTTGACCAAAAAATATTTATGAAATAAATCATTGTTTGTTTAAATTATACCGCGAGAGAAAGTAAATCAGATTAAAATATTGTTAATGCACAGAACAAACAAGGGATGGAACCCGCGAAGGGATATTTATGGGTTTACCGAGCAGCAGGACCAAGATGATACGAAGAAGAATTATTGCTTGCAGCGAAGAAAATTTGTCATCAGATCTATTTTGTTGGCTTCCGCAATATTCGGAATAATATTATTTTGTGTATAATTAATTTCACATAAAATGTTCAATGATGAGAACAAATACGTTTACTTGTTATATTGTCATCGCCATTAGCCCATTACTGGGCCACTGCTGAGCAGAGGTGTCCTCTCAGGGTAGAGGAATATACGTCATAGATCACCATGTTAGTCGATGCATGTGTATATTCATAAAAAATAAACTCCTCATTATTATTACGAGTCACAGCTTCGAAACGGCTTATTCTTAACACAAATCGATTATTTCTACAACTTTAAACTATATATATTAATTATATTCATGGTTATACAAGAGCTTTGACAGTCTTTCGATAAATTTAGGTACTAAGTTTTTATAAATTTGATTTTCCTGATTACGTTATTTATTTATTTATTTATGTAATTACGTAAATCTTTAGGGCCTCGGGCTCTTGCTAATAATCTACTGAAATACCTTGAAGACTCATTTGCACCTGAGAACATTGCACCTATGGCCACATACCAGACGATGAAGTGAACTCGCAAATAAGATAACTAGCTTGGACCTCGCTGGCTGCAAGCCAAAACCTTACCATTTGCCACTGCTGCAAAATTCTAACAGAGCCTACTTCTGTAATACGTGCATATGTATATTCCACATTTCTGACTTAATTACATAGTGCAGTTTAGTTTACGATTTAACTTAGGGTTTGTTCAAAAATCTTATCTAGACAGGGTAGTTTGGATATATTGGGTTTAAAGAGAATGATGTTTATTCTTCGATCACCGCTATAATAATAATGAAATAAAGTATTTACAATAAACTAAAACATATTGACATTCTGTAACTATTTTTTTTTATTGGCAAAGATATTTTTTTGAAAACATAAACGGTTATCAAAAAGAGGTATAACTAGCTACAAAATAGTTTGTATATAAGATCACTACAGGTACGTGGAAACTTTGGACTTTTAAGAAATATGAGGTTCCACCTTTTTACAATTTATGATAGCATATTAAACCGCCGTTGAAAAACAATTTCACCTTTTTTACGACAAAAATTTTAACATAATACTTGAATATAGTATTCAAACAATTACGAAAACAGTTTAGTTAAAATATACTTATACTAACGAAAAAAATATACCCACATGATCGATATTTCGAATAATCTACAAAATAAGGCATCACATTACGAAGATCAGCATTACAGGATATTATTTCGTGTGAGTTGCGGAACCTTGAGCGGGGATTTGAGCGGTCGTCTAGTTATTGCATGAAAAACGGAGGTATTTCTTTTTATTCTCACTTGCATTTATGTTTGCTAATACACAAGAAACCAAAATAATATACCCAGCTATCAAAAATCATACAGAGTTCTTATAAAAATAACTTTAGATATGTTATCCGAGTATTCAAAGGAGGAAAACTATAAACGGATCATTATCCCTGTCACGATAATTGTTCCCTGGAGATATGTGTATTTCCGTTAACCATTATTCACTTACGGGAAGACAGGACAAAGAAGACTTCATAATAAATAGTCTTGCGAGACCAAAAAAGTATCTACAGGAAGAGAAATACTATAATGTAACCAGTAAATGCATTGTAGCGCAATTGTTACGCTATAGTAGTATCTACCTCTTTTATTAAATCGTAAATGAAAATGAAGTCCACCGCCGCCAATAGACATCTGTAATTAACCTCAGACAACATTGAAATAATATCTGAGGTAAGTCCTGTGAAAACGCATCTGTGTGTGTTGCTACCCCTGAAAACTGAAAATGCCTAGAATACGGACGACTCAGTTTCTGCACCACTCAAACTAAAATACAGCTTAATACAATTATTGTTAGGGAGAAACAGTTGTAACAGTCGTGACTCCAGAGTTAAGCCATAGAATGTTCAACCACTTTCAAATCTGCTCCGTACAAAACTTACAACGTAAGTAATGCTAAAATGTATATTTAGGGTTCCCTCTTTTAAGCTGAATAGCTACAAACCACGCATTGACACTTTATTCACACATCAAAGGATTTTCGGTTAAATTAAATTCGGCCGTCCATTGAATTAAACTAAAATGTGATGTCAATAACTCTATGCAAGGCTTTCTTTTAAAAGGTACCCGACACCTTGGGAGCGACGCCGGGTTATGTGGTGATTTTTACCGCACTAAAACTCCCCCGGTGGCCGTCCTCAGCGCTCGACAGTGGAGGACTCCGGGAACTCCATTGGACCTCCGCCGAAGTCCTTCAAACGCGATGCTTTTTCAGGCTCTCTGACCCGGTGAGCTTGCTCAAACCACATCAAGTGGTGTTTACGACGGTATGCGACCACAATAACGCCGTCCTTCTCGGGGTTGCTAGCCGGACGGTTCGAGCTCCCACTCTTGCCGCCCGCAACCCCATACCCCCTTTTAGTCGCCTCTTACGACAGGCAGGGGATACC